>CAJNIZ010005558.1:27182-119142 GCA_905231905.1 Symbiodinium pilosum
ATGTAATTTATGTATGTATGTATGTATGTATGTAATGGATATAATTTATGTATGTATTTTATGTATGTATGTATGTATGTAATTTATGTATGTATGTATGTAATTTATGTATGTATGTAATTTATGTATGTATGTAGTTCATTTATGTATGTAATTTATGTATGTATGTATGCATGTATGTATGTATGTATGTATGTATTTATGTATGTATGTATGTGTGTATGTATGTGTATGTTTATGTAGATGTATATATACATGAGAGGCAGGATGTTTAGGATGATGAAGGCTCCCACATGGCATGACCTCAAAGTCTCTCAGCTTATCCTCGCATGTAATCCCTATACACATCCATAGAATTGTTGCAAAGAATTCTTCCGACAGTTTATGAGCGGAGTTGCTTTCGCTGTCGGGTGTAGGAGCTATGCAGCCATCCAAGGTCGCGCTCCCAGATGCCTCTGCCTACAGAAGACAGTTTAGGGCTTTGGATTTAAATCGCTTTCTTTGCTACGGCCATTATGATACATGTGTCGAAGCCCATAACAGAAGGGTGGGTAGTTTACAGTGAGAAGTCCCCCACGGGCCTTCTACACCGCTTATAGAAGTTATGGGGGTTCTTCTTGGAGTCCGTGCAAGAGCACTATGGAAACTATCCAACCACCTGTAATCTACCGATGGCTTCAAGAAAAGTCAGCAGACAGCAAAACTTGGTTTCATGTTAAGTGCTCTAAGTTCTTCGGTTATGAGGAGCATTTGGCATCTCGTGTTGGGGTAGCATAGGTTTTTGGCAAGGTGAGGCCATAGGAGCTCAATATATTTAGGACCCAAGAGCACTGTCCCTTTATAGTCCCGTTGTAATGATGATGGTAAATACACCTCCGAGCCCTATTCTACTTGTCTAGCCTCATCAACCTAGAACATATGCTCACCATCAGTGACGGACTTCCGGGCCAGCAGAATAGGAAAGCAATGCCTGAGCAGTTACAAAAACGGCACATGCATGCGGCATGCACAGAAATCATGAAGTGTGAACTTTACAGTCCCAAGATGTTGCCGTGGACTTTCTTACAGGTCTGGAAAGATGGCTCTTAGGGGGTTAGCGGACCTTCCAAAGCGCTCGCAATGTTACAGGCGTTGCTATGGGGCATGGATGGAAGATGCGACAAGAATCACAATGTAAGAAAAAAGGCAGCCCTTTTTTTAAGACAGTTTTTGGGGAACACGGACATTCAAATTGGAAATCGCTCCGCTGGTCTAAGCACCCATGGGCTCCATCTCAATCCTGATGGCAGGTGAGGCGTTGAGGATTTACTGCAGCTCCATTCCCATACGGGGGGTTCCCAAAATCAGGGGTACCTTATTGGGGGTCCCCATAATAAGGATCATAGTATTTTGGGTCTATATTGGGGTTCCCCTATTTTGGGAAACTACCATACAGATTGTTCATGTCAGCATCTGCTCGTGTGCAGAACATGTCCCTGAGTTGTTGCAAGCCGCCAGCAAGATAGGTCTTTGTAGGGACCCCATCGTCTCCTTATAATTCCCATATATCCCTGGGGCTTTTCGGGGATAGCGGCCCGTCACCCAAGCACATTTGTTTGAAGGCGTGAACAGAAGCAGTCCGTCCAAGGCGAGGTGTGCTCGAGCAAATGGGAAGTCTGAAAGTATTAGGTTTGGGGCTTAGGGTTTAGATCAACCGTTACAAGGCAGGGTATCCTGATTGGATGGGTATAGGGGCTGCCGACTCGACTTTTTTCCTTGCTCTTTGGGCTACAGGATTGTGTGTAGCCACAGCCGTTGGGCGCCTTTGCCTTGACAACTGGCATACTTCAGTTATTCTCAGGATCTTGTTGTGGCTTGTTGGATGCGACATAAATTGGGAAGCCCTGCTCAAGAGAAACCGTTTACAGCCCCCAGAATGGAATCCTCTAACCTTAAATCCTAAAGCCTAAACAGCCCTAATACATCCTGGGGATCCCCTAACCCAAAGCCCGTAACCCTAAACTCTCCACGCACCCGTACCTTAAGATACCTCATGTAAGCTTAGTCTAAACTCCTTAAAGGGGGTTATATATTACAAGGAATCACATAGGGGAGTACGCATTATTACGGGATTTCAAAGGCCTTCAAAAAGAGGACATAGGGGTTTATTGGTTAGTACAGTCTATAATGTCCGTTCGTTATCGGGGGAAATATTGACTGTGGCTCATGTAGATAGATGCCATGAAGGTGAGACGCGCATTGTGTGCCTCCAACACCTTAGGCTTCTCATCAGCGCTCCCAAAAACTTCCTTGCTGATGTTAGTAAGGAATAAGGGAATATGTTATATAAAGCTTTTATTCCCTTATACCCTACTAAGAACCCGTTCGAACATTTAGGGTTTAGGAGTTAGGGCATATACTTCTTGGCGCATGGGTACGTCGCACAAAGAAGCAACACTTGTCTCCCGACCTTTGGAGTGCTCCGCACTGTACCAAATTCTTCCCCACAAACCTCGTATAAACCCCAGGGTTAAGGGTTTAGACCAATACGGTGGATACTAAAGATCCTGCATGACCCTACGTACCTTATACCTTGGGAATTGTAGTATTATAGTACATTGAAGTCATGCAGGATTTTTTTTGTATCAACAGTATCAACTCAAACCCTAAACCCTAAACCACAAAACCTTAACATCAAGGTCTAGGCATCCTCCAGGCTCGGGGGCCTCAAGACTGTGCTAGCAACAATCGGGTTCAAAGCTTAGGGTTTAGGGCTTAGGGTTTAAGGTTTGGGGTTTAAGGTTTAGGGTTTAGGGTTTAAGGTTCAGCGTTTAAGGTTTTAGGGGTCAGGGTTTAGGGTTTATGGGTCAGGGTTTAGGGTTTAAGGTTTAGGGTTTAGCGCTCCTTGCTCAGGAACTCTAGCGGCAAGCATGGCAAACAGGCTTCAAGAAATACAGACACATCGGAACTAGATGCAGAAAGAGCATGTCAAGTACTGAGAGTCATACCAGAATTATAGCAATTTGCAGCTAGAACCCCAGCACCGGAGGGCTCTGCAATTAGCAGTGTTACGATGACATGTTCAGTGGACATGATATTAGGAAAAGCACAAAGTACCAAGAACAACAACTGTACTCGAAACCAGGCGAGCAATGACGACAGAATCAACAGCGCTAGAACAAGTCATAAGTACGGTGGGCACTAGCAATCCTGCATGATCCTAAGTACCTTTTAACTTGGGAATTCTGAGAGTATTCTTCTTCCTCGAGCAAGATTAATAGGCATTTTGGAAGAACCGCGATGATACGGGCACGGGCAGTACGCATCTCAAATATTGACTGCTGAACCCGAAAACTACCCTAACGAGCAGCATAGGCCGTAAACTCCCAGACTCTAACGCTGACCTCCACACCCACAACTCTAACGATTAATCTCAACCCTAAACCCTAAGCCCTAAACCCTAACAAGTACAACAGCCAGCCTTCCTATACTGTTGCAGGCCACCACTGCCGCTGCCCCCGAGGCCGACGGTATCCAACAAGGAACCAGAAGTTCACCACCGTCCACATGAATTCCGTATTTGATGCATTCTTGCTGAGATGTGAGCTGCTCCTACTTGCAAGGTCAGGGGGATTTCGTTCGTTGGTCAACAACACCCTCAAAAACATATGATATTCCCAGTTTTCCTTCTTGTTGGTCTACTTCCTAAGACCCCCTAACCCTCCAAAAATGGATCCCGTAGACCATGATTATTGTTGGGCGCAGGTCGCTGTGGAATGGGTGAACGGCCTGTTTGAGGACAGCCCCGAGAAGGGATGTCTGAAAACATCTGCAGTGCTGCGCTAATTTGGGGCGGAAAGGCTTTCCATGTTTTGAGCACCTTTAAAGCAAGCCAATTTCGGGAAAATGCCTCATGTGGATAGTGGCTTCCTTGCAGAATACACATGCAGCCCTTGCCAGTTTGCTGGATGGGAGACATCCAAGGCTTTCCATCAATCCCCACCTAAGTTCTGTCCGGCAATCTGCATGTCAAGAAGCTGCCAGGCTTTGTACGTTTAGACGTGAAATGCTGTTATGTCCCACAGCTGATGCCGACTCGCAGGTGTTTGACACATTAGTCACTTCGAAGTGAGCCTCCTAGACTTGAAGGCATATTAGTAATACTATTACTGTTACTTTTACTATATGTGCTAACATTGGCCTGACGGGGCCTGAATGGATAGAGCTTGACCAGCTTCCAGCAACTAGCACCCTAAACCCTAAACCCGGCACGAGCTTCCTCAGCCATGACGAGCTGTGTCAAACAGATTACCTCAGTGGCAAGACATGGTTGGTAGCCAGCGGCCGTAATTTCTAAACGTGAGACGGTACCCTCCGAGCGCAGAAAAATCACAGGCATTCCACACGTCATCAACGGCGGACCAGCCTTCTTGGAAGGTCAAGGGCCCCTATAACCCACATGGTAACACTGGTTATCCCCATCATGAACCTATTTACATTGCTAAGTCCCCCTGACCCGGCAGGTGGGGTTCTATCCGAATTCGTTGTGCAGCAAGCTTCTCAAGTCTGAACGACCCTAGGCTTCAGTTCCTCAAAGCACAACATCAGCATTTAAAAAGGTCTCCCATGTATGTACATGTGTATATATATATGGTATACATAGATAATATGCAGATCATATATATATATGCACATATTTATACATATATATAGAGATGCATATCATATAAATATATACATATATGCAAACATGCACCGGAATTTCTAGTCCTCCTTGCTCCTTAAAGGGACCTCCGATTTTTGGAAACCGCCTGGTGCCCTTATTTCGCAGACATTCAAACCCTAAACCCTCAAAAATGGCTTTCCGCCTGAAAGCTGTCAACGGCAATAGCAGAGCAACGAAAGCCAACCCTAATCTGGGTTGCTGCTAAGGAACTTTACTTTTATCAAGAACTATTTGGGTTTAGGGTTTAGGGTTAAGTTTCTATAGTAACGAAACACCATTGTTTACTCTATAAAAATATTTTGGTAATTTAATTCAAGTCCCTTAGAGCAACATACAGCAACCCAGTACTTGGAGACCCAGGGGGTGATAGGCATATCAACACCAATGATTTATACCCTACTTGCTAAATCCCCTGGGCCTAAACCCTAAACCTTAGACCCCAAAATCGGCCAGAGCTTCCCCCAACCCTTCCGCACAACAGAGCGCTAGGTAGGAAATAGCCAAGTTACAGCCCAGTGATATCCTATACTTCTAGGGTTTAGGGTTTAGGGTCCTGATGAGTACTGTTATGTCACTAGTGATCGGTACGATACCTACCGAGCTCCTAAACTCAAAACCCTTTCTCGCCCTAGCTTCCATCATCTGAATTTCCAAGTTCTGTTCTGCTTATTCTTCACTACAACCCTATTTCATCCCATACAACCTTACATAGCGGGGCAATGAAAGGATTATAGAAGTTGTCACTGGAGCGCAGGGCTTAGCACATCTGAGTCGTCTCAGAGTCGTGCTTGGAGGATGACGCGGACTTAGGCAGTAGGAGAGGAATGGAAAAGCAAATGGGAACCATCATTCATTTTTAAGAAGTAAGACTTCCAGTTGTTTAGGGTCAGCGGGTTCAGTAAACACACTTATAACCCCTTTAAGCCATATAATCTTCCCAGTTATTCCCCGTGAGGTAATTGAGTCACCCGCCATCTTCCTATAACCCCTTCAAAGGGTCCTTTATTAGCTTACTTGCTACGTCCCCTGGGCTTTCAAGTAAACCCTAACCTAAACCCTAATGGCCCAGAAGCCCAAACCCTACCTCTGTAAGTGCAGAGGGTGGCAACTCGAAGCAGCATTTGGCGCTGCAGGAGGCAGCAAGGCCGCCTGTTTTTCCGCATGGAAACGCTAGGCCCCTTTAGAGGGCCATAAGGAGTTATGTTGCGTTGTGTAGTTAAGTAGGGATACGTACTCACGTCTTTTTAGGGTTCAAGGTTCATCAGGGGTGGGGCTGCTTCTTTTCAAGCATGCCTCTGGTTAGCACAGAATTCAGGAATGAAAGAGAAAGTGGAAACTACTCTTTAGGGACTTTAGGGTTCAGGGTTTAGGGAGTAAGGTAGGGAGTGAACAATGGAAAATAAGATGGACACTACTCTCTGGGGTTTAGGCTTCAGGGATGAGGACTTATTGAGGGAGCCATTGGGGCTTACATAGGGACTATTATTCGGATCCATTCTTTCAACCCTTGCTACCCAGCGTCCTATTGCCCTTGTCCCGTCAAAGGGGTGATAGGGAAATATGGGGCTTTTGAGTCATGAGGCGTTATACAGATATATATATATATATATGCCTTACATAGGTGTCGGAATAACGGAGAATCAAATGCAAAAGAACATGGAAAATGGAACGGAAGCTACTATTCAGGGCTTACGGCTTAGGGGATACAACCCCAACGATGGAGAATCAAATGGAAAGGAGCATGGAGAGTAAACTGGACATTCGGGTTCTGGTTTCGTAGCTTAGAATTTACTGATGCTATCTAGAAATAACACAGCAGGTTCATAGACGTTGGTGGGTTGAAACTTTGGGGCTCCATGGTTAGGGGTTTAGGGTTAGGGAGTTGAGGCTTGAAGGTTTAGGGCTTAGGATTCGGTATGAAGTTTCAAATTCAAGGCGTTCCAGATTCGAAGTTCGGGGGCTGGAGTCCATAGTATGCCTTCAAACTACTGCGAGGGGGTCGTTCGAGGAACCCCGTATGAAACCCCAAATGACACATTTTCCTTGTTTTATTCCATTCCCTCATTCCCTACGAACAGCCGCTAAATTTTGCGGCCTGGCTTTGTTGCGTGCGGTGTGTTTCGTGCAGTCCGTGCCCTATTGGGCTTTGCATATTTTGGGTAACTGGAATGCTACAGGGTATGTAAAACTGAGAATGATCCTAGCATCAGCTTGCGCATAGGACAATGAAATCCACAGATTTCGTGAGAGCAGGCTGCTGATGACGATAGCGCCCATCATGAGCCTGCGCCCTACGACAGGACCTTGAGTTGCGAACGGAGCTTGAGTTGTGAATACTGCACTTTGTAGTGCCACTCTTTACCTCTGGCTGAAGGTTAATAAGCATGAGGCAAGAACTTCTGCATTTGGCAGAGACTACTGTAAGATTGCTCTCCAGTAATTTGTTTCTGCGGCGGCGCAGCCGCGGAGGGAGCCAGCAAACCTGAAAAGCAAACGACCCAACAAGCTGGAATCTTGCTTCTGATATTGCAGTGGAGACTTTGCCAAGTTACAACTGTGAGATCCGAGCCTCGGATCTAGAGCAATGCGTAGACCGAGATCCGGCATCATGCTTGCGGATGCCTCATTTGGATACCAATTTGCTGTGTTCTCCGGATTTGTGTTGCTACAATCTGACAGAATTAGGATGTGATGCAGTAACACACTTGGTTTAGCCATTGCTGGCAGATGAGAATTCGTAGGTCCTTGTAAGAGTAGACTCACAGCTGCACCTTCCGTGCAACTCATCTCTAATAAAGGATATTGGGCTCTGGAAAACGTAGACCCTTGTTACAATTCCATGTTCAATGTTCTCTTCTGTGTGTTTTCCATCTGTTTGTAGGAAGCCCTATATAAAGAAAGGGAGATGCCTGACACTTACACTAGAGGTATAATCTCGCAGTAGATGAGCATTTCCTGGCTAAAACATCTAAGGTAGTTTCCGTAGATAGGGGGTCCCAATATAAACCGTCAAAGTACTACGAGCCGTAATTTTGGGACCCACCAACAATGGTACCCCTAACTTTGGGAAACCCCTTTTTCTCTCGGAAGTTGGGCAGATGTCCACGCATGAAGATGAGGAATAACTAGAAGGCTGAGGGAGAGGAAGGAGGCGGGAGGAGGCGCCCATATACAGTTTAGGGTTTAGGGTTTAGACATATGAAAATTGTATATGGATGTACCCTATCCCCTAAACCTTAAACCCTAAGTCGCTAACCCTCAACCCTAGATCCTAAACCTTGAACCCCCAACCCTAAATCCTAAGCCATAAACTCTTAACCCTGGACCCTACACTCGGGAGCCTTAAACCCTACAAGAACATGCTATGATTATAGTCCCCCTTAAGTAGATAGAATATGCGGTATATGGGGATCTTTTTATACCCTAAACCCTAAACTTTAAATCCTAAACCCTAAACCCTTAAGGGGGACTATGACCAAGGCCTGGCTGATCAAACTGGGGATTCGGTGGCCGGGCTGTCAAGCATCGCGGACGCCCTGGACGTGTTGGACGCGCAGGCGCCGGGGAGATTCAAAAAACAAGTGTCACCGAGCTTACCTTACTGGGGCTTAGTAGGGAGTATAAAGGGTTTAGGATTTAGGGCTTAAGGTAGAGAATAAGTAAGGGAATAGATCATAGAGGGATTTCTATAAGGATTATATCCCCTTATTCCCTACTGAGAACCGGTAAAACACAGGGTATCGGGACATATTTAGGCGTGCCTCCAGATATGAGGTAAGGCTGTCAAACATGGTTTTGCTGGATATTTGTTGGTAGATTCCCCAAATAGGGGAACCCAATCCTTTTTATAGGCACCCCCCAAAAATTCTAAGGTACCCAATTGCGGGAAACCCCTTTTGAGGAACCAGGGTAGCGTACAAACAAGTTGAGGGTTGATGCAGGAGTTTGCACGGTATTCTGGTGTATAGGCCAGATAAGGCCGCCCTCCTTGTCAAGGAGAGACACTGAGGAGTATCACCTTAAACCCTACATCCTAAACTAACCCCATCGTCGGCCTTTGTCATGCATGATCTTCTGTTCTCGGTGAAAGCTCATTGCGTAGTCTGCCTGCTATCCAGGCTCTTTGGGCCCTGGGCGGTAGAGAACTCCAAATATTTGAATCCAAACTGCCAATCCTTCCAACACTTCTAAACCCTAAACCCTAAACCCAACACTTTTGGAGTCTTAGCGTCCAAAATAATGACCTTGGACCAGGAAGCAGCTCCCCATCACTACGAAGCTTCCTTCCTCAACTCCAGCTACCCGAAATTTCTAAGCCCCAAACACTATAGTTTAGGGGTTTAGGGTTTAGGGTATAGAGTAGCTTGTCCAGATTATGGTCCCTTTTGGGGTCCCCATTATAATCCCTGATATTTCGGAATCCAAAAAGGGACCTCAATTTTGACCATCCTCCGTACAGTTCCTTACCATCTCGAAGCCCATTCCTAGGTTTAGGGTGTTGTTACATAAGTCCCAACTCTAAGCCCTACCTTAGACCCCAAAGAGCTTCAGTTTTAGGACTTCAAATAAAGAATTGTACCATAGAGTCCTAAAACTGAAGGTCTTTTGCGTCTAAGGTAAACCTTCAATCCTAAACCCCAAACCCCACCTTGTATAATTCTCAAACCTCTACAGAGATTGAGGAGCTGATCAGAGAAGGCCAAGCGGCCCAGTCCTGAGATTTGCATCAAGGAGCCGGCAATGGTGGGCCGTAGGTGGATACTATGAAGGGGACATAGGGGCTATCCAGGGATACACAGAGTTCAGCGATAAGGGTTAAGGGTCTGGGGTTGATACTGAAAATCCTGCATGGCCGCAAGTACTTCCTTTTTAGTATTATCAACAACCCTTCATCTCAGAACAAGTACGAAAAATCGTTCTTATATTGGGAGCATGGAAGCTTTAATCATGTTTGCGGCTGCACGTTAGCTATTGTCAACGTGTTCAATGTCATAGCCTCTGTCATGGCCATACCAGCATAAGCATCATCAATGGCTATTTCTTGTCAAAGGTTTTGTTTTCAGTCAGGGCTCAGAGTTGAGCATGAAGAGCCGAAGCTGTGGCGGTACGGTTCGTGCCGCACTCTTAGTTGAAAGTCTAGGAGGGATCATGGGGAATGTCTGGCTGACGTTCCCGCAGTTGCAGACTAACTATCCCAAAGATACTTTTGCCTAGCGTTCCAGTTACCTAACTAAGGGAACTGGCTTGTATATGCCTATAGTTACATAGCCCAGTAACCCACTATTAAGGTAATTGGGAGGTGTAGGGTTGTTTGAGAGTCCACACAAGTGCGGAAGTTCTCTGGCGGAGGCTTTCAGTCAGATCGTTACTTGGAGGTTCATGGCAGTTCGGGGTTCAGGGTTCTATCCCAGGTAAGGTTGTACCTCGTGATAACTCTAATTCGTTATCATACGCACAGCAGCAGTATAGCTATTCATGAACATTCGATTCGAGTAGCACCTAACAACAGGTCTGACCTTCGGGCATATCCGCAGGAAGCAGGGGTGGGTGGGTTCTCAACAGTTAGCCGGTCCATTGTTGAAGGATAGTAGAATACCAGAGTGTAAAAGAAGTGGAGAAAGGGACATTTTTTTGTAAACCCACATGTCTGTTGCCCAAGTAGACTTTCTGAGCTGACTCAAACATTGAGCTAGCCTTTTAGCTCAAGAGAGGAGAGAAATCATAGCACCCTAGACCTTAAACCCCAAACTCTGGACCCTAAACCCTAAACCCTAAACCCAGAACCCTTTAACCCTAAACCCTGAAGCCTTAAACTCTGGACCCTTAAGCCCTAAACCCTAACCAGGCTTGTGTTCGAGAGGCCCACGAATCCTTAGAGCAGGTGGCTCACACACGCAAGCGCGGTTTTAGAGGGTTGTCCCTCTTGTGGTTTAGGGTGTAGGGTGTCCCTCTTGTATACCTCTAGGTCATATTACCTTCGTGTTATACTATCGTAGTTTCCATTTTCTTTTCCATCATCCCTATATAATCCCCATACATACCCTGTTATGCTATATGTGTTTCCATTTTCTTTTCCATTGTCCCAACTTATGCGCAGGGACAGCTAAAGATGTTCAAGCCTCATGCCGTCAGGGAGCATGGTCGTGCAACAAGATTGGAGATACGGATAACTGCGTGCGTGAAAAAGTCTTAACTACAACAAACACCTAAGGCCAGGCGGACTCAGTAGGTAGGTCAGTGATGGGGAGAACTTGGGATATTACATGACCTACAGGGGTTATAGGCGTACTGACTAAGTCCCCCTGACACGAGCCCTAAACCTTCAATGGTAGTGTCCATTCCCCCTCCGCTTCCTAAGTCCCCCAAAACCTCCAAGTAAAACCATATATATATATATATCCCTATATAGCCGCGCATACTTGGAATCTCCCAAACCCAGTTGTCATGTCACGTTCCATGTTCTTTTGTTCTTCCGTCCTTGAACCCCAAGCCCGAAATGGTAGCTTCCATTTAATGGCCACGTGATTCTTCACTACCTAGACCTTATATAAACCCTTTGTACCCCTAGAATCCCGCTGAAGGGATCCAAGGTTTAGGGTTTTAGGGTTTAGGGTTCCATGCTCTTTACCTTTTTATTGTCCATCAGCCGAGCGTTATGCTAGTTGTTGGCCTAAACCCCCTAAACCCTAAATCCAAAAGTCTTAAACCCTAAACACCAAGCCTTAAATCCTGAATCCCTAAACCCTAACCCTGAATCCCTAAAGCAAAACTCAGGCGGCAGCCTCGCTACAACTGGATAGAGACTCTCAGCTCCCAAAAGGTTAGTTTGAGGTTGCCTGGAAGGGTTGTGCAGGGTTTAGGGAAACCCTAAACCCTAAACCCTAAACCGAGTTGAAAAACGCCATCGCGCATTCACCTTGGCTCTTGGGGTTGCTTAGGGTTTTAGGGGTTTAGGGGTTAGGGTTCTGGGTTTAGGGGTTTAGGGTTACAAGTTACTTGGGGGGTCAGGGCGACTTAGTAAGTAGGTTAATCATGGGGATAACTAGGGTTACTATATGGGTTATAGGGGCTATTAACCTACTTACCAAGTCTCCCTGACCCTCCAAGCAGGGTCAGTCGTTGGAAATCCTGTAATTTCATTCTTGACGGTGGGGTTTGACCGGGCCGCGCGTCACTGGAGGGGCGGGAGATGTGGCCGGGCTTGCAGGGGTCACACAGCCAAGTACAGCCGGCCTTTAGTTGGGTCCAAACGCCCTGAGGCAGGACCAGCCTCTGCGAATTAGGCCACAAACGGCGAACAAATGAAACCGCAATATCATTTAGGGTTTAGGGCTTAGGGTTTAGCATCAGGAGGACTTGAGACGCAGGTTAGTAGTGGGGATAGCTGGAGTTACAAGATGGTTTACATGAGTTGTAGATCTACCTGCAACCCCCCCCTGGCCCCCCAAGTTTGCCGATTACAAATACCGACGGCACTTTGTTTGAGGTACAGGTTGTATTTCAGTCCCCGAAGTTGTAGAGCCTAAACTAATTACTTCGGGCCTTCAGAGGGCCCAATGCTTAGGGTATGTTGCCATTACTTGGGTTTTGGACTATTATTTTTTGTCTAAAACGTTTAAGTCTCAAATTCTTGCCGTAGTGGACATGTGGGGCTTTCCGCCAATAATTGTAAGCTTGTTTTGTCTTCAGGGTTTAGAACCCCAAACTCTAAACCTTAGTTGGACTTTGCGGGGTTCAGGGTGGGAGAGGTGAAGCGGCCTCAGACTGCGGTTCACGGTCTCGACGCCCTGCACACTTGGAGGGTCACAGGGGCTGGGTAAGTGGGTTACTAATGCGGATAGCCAAGGCTACTTGCTGGATTATAGTGGTTACTAACCTGATTACAAAGTTCCATGACCTTCCTTTTCCATCTAATTTTCGGTGATTGGGGTATTCTCCCCAAGATAAAGAGAGCTCGACAGCTGCACCTTGTCGGGTGGGGCCTGGAACTTGGGTATGGGCATTGTGATCTCGACAAGATTCCAGGAAGGGCACTCCGCTTCTATTTAGGGTGCAGTGTTTAAGGTTTTTCTTAGGGATTAGCCGCACAGACTTCAGCCAGTCTCGGTGCGGTGAAACCTAGCCGATGTTCTATGTATGGAAGATTGACCCTTGCTATATGCTTTGATGAGTGCATTTAGAGTTTTTTATATTGCTGAGTGTACATTTACCGGCCTTTGGTTAGCCAGGAATGAATGAATGGATCCTTATAGCAGTCCCTAAATAACCCATGATACGAAGTAGTTTCCATTTGCCATTTTATTTTCCATTCCTTCGTTCCCAGCTAGCCAAAGGCAACACCCTAAACCCCAAACCCTAAACCTACGCCCTAAACCCTAAACCCCTGCAAAATGCGGTGCCCAATTGACGTGCACAGGGGACTACGGCATCGGGCAATGGATCCTATCCCGCCACAGACCCTGCCTTCATAGCCTCAAGGGTTTGGGGGTTTAGGGTCTGGGGTTAAGGGTTTAGCATGGGATATTTGAACATTTTCCTCCATGGATTCTTTCAGGGGCCCCTGATACCGACATTCTTCAAAGGACCCTTTAGGCCAGCCAGGGAATCTGCGAAAGTGTAACGTGTGTGGCAAGGATGGTAGTCAGGACAATGGATCGTTCAAAATAAAACGCGCCAGTAACGCTGACGGATGAGCAACTACATGAGAGTATTTGTAGCCAACAATCCTGGTGTCCATAACTCTCATACATTAGCTGGACCCCCGACCCTGTAATAGTGACTATAAAGGATAATAAGGAATATATTTGGGTCCTCTTCTATTCCTAATATACCACTATTACAGGGTGGGGGGGGGTCCTTCTAAGTCATACAGCTTGTCTGCTGAGGATTTGATCCAGCTGCAGCTGGCTTTGGAAGATGGTTCAGAGAAGGCTGGACTTTTCTCAAGACTTGTCTATCCACGTGCGACCCTATATGGGGATTTCCCAAAACTAGGGGTACCTTTTTAAGGGGTCCCAATAAAAAGGAACATAGTATTTTGGGGCCCATATTGGGGTCCCCCTATTTGGGGAAACTACCATATTCAACCCTTCACTATGCTATACAAAGCAGATTGCAGCGCTATTGCAGTTATGCGTGTGCAAACCACGCAGATTAGTTCATGGCTCAGGGTCCCCTTTTGCAGCTTGCCAGTCTGAGTCCTAGGGCTTGGCCTCCAAGAAGGGATCTGACAACTTATGCGAGCCTTTAGGGCTTAGAGTTTAGGGGATTAGGGTTTAGGGCTTTTCGTGGCCCATCACATTTCAGGATACCTTGATTGAGTGGGTTGGGATGATAGCCACTGCATCCCAGACCCGCAGGCCCTGAAGGAGACCCCAAAAAGTCTACAGATCCCTAAACCCTAAACTTGGGGTACTGCCCCCACCCAGTAACAGTCTATATTAGGGGTCCTATTAAGGGCTATATATAGCCATATTATAATTATTATCCAACTGTTAGTGAGGGGGAGCAGTACCTAACCTGAACTCTAAAACCTGCAGAGAGCTAGATTTCGTTGGTTGAAAGGTAGCAGGCCTTAGAGGAGTGTCATGTTTTAGCGGAGAAGCCTTCCAACTCAACCCTAAACCCCAAACCCTAACGACGAGGAAAGTACCAAACAACTTTTGCCGGTTTGGATGCCTGTCAAAGCAGGTCCAGCTTGGGCACAAACATCTGACAGAACATAGGTCCAGGTTTAGGGTTTAAAGGTTTAGGGTTGAAGGTTTAGGGCTTTTGTTTATATAGGGTTCAGGCCAAATAGCCATGGCCATGGACAGTAATACTGAGAACGAGGGATTGTGTCGAAATTGCGACGTTTGGGGGGGCGGGGGGGTGGGGGTGTAAATGGATTGCGAGGGTCTCAGATAAGGATTATGTAGGGAGTATTGTGCAAGATGGCAACATTGGCAGAACCATGGCAGGCCGTGATGGTATTCTTGTTGGTCCGCATACTCAAGAGCGAGGGTTCGCAAAGAGACCCCCCCTCAACCCGAAACCCTAAAACCCTGAAACCTACACCGGCTTCACCCGTATGAGTGAAAAGTGTGACCTCTGAACTTGATCCCCCGAACATCCCGGTAGGATAAGGGTTTGGGGATGAAACGGAGAGAGACAGAGAGCACCTCTCCTTTAAGATGCCCCCAGATTTGGTAGTTTCCCAAAATAGACCCCAATAAAGACCCCCAAAAAATTAGAATCCTTGTTATGGAGACTCCCCTAAAAGTACCCTTAATTTTGGGAAACCCTAACCCTTATAATCAACTATACAATCCCTGTTTCCATGTCATTTCAATGTTTTTCCAGTCGATTCTCCATTTTTGGGGGCAGTCAAGCCCCTAATTTGGGGACTCCCTAAACCCTAACCTACACCCTATATAGCCCCTATATCCCCCTTTAAAGGTATCCCTAATTTTGGGAAACCTCCATTTTGCTCCTGCAGGTCATCGACCTTTTCCGGCATGAGCTGGGGAAGCCTGGTAGAGCCATGTGAGGCGTAAGGAGTTTAGGGTTTGGGGGTTTAGGGTTTTGGGGGTTTAGGGTTTAGGGGTTTAGGGTTTAAGGTTTAGGGTTTAGGGTATATTGCTAACGGACACGCTTGCTTGACTTATATGAGCTATAGTCTAAACTCCCGAAAGGGGGATTATATGGGGGACTTTTTAGTTGAGTATTATACAGGTTATTAAGGGGGATACCTGGAGTTTAGACTATAGCCCATATGTATGCCGTACTACCATGATTTTTTGGGGTTGGCGGACGTACGACCTCACCTCGGAACCGTGTACGCCAGAATAATAAGAATCCCCTGGCATCGAACAGAGGTCCGAGGTGGTCCAGATTATGGCCCTGCGTTGGGGACCCTGCAGATTCGGGGCCATACTATAATAGGAGCTCAAGAATGGACCATGGCTTTGACAACCTGCCATCTAAGAAACTAAGACCTGCTTGGGCCTTGCTGGCTCACAAGCTTGAACTTGAATTTGCATAGCCAGGGTTAAGTTGTGGATGATAAGGGTTATCAACCTAGTTCCTAAGTCCTCCTGACCTAAACCCTAAACCCTAGACGGCGTAGCTTGGCTGTGAAGTTGAATTTAAGGAGATCCGGGGCTATTCTACACAAGTGCATCAGAGAGGAGAGGAGTCTTAGATTTCGCAACAAAAGATGAGCAATGGTGTAAACTCCTAGTATCCCCCTTAGTAACCCCTATAGTATTCCCGTATATATAATCCCCTACATAACCCCATTAGGGAGTGTAGGCTATAGTTCAAGTATTGGTTGAGTAAGCAATATTTTACGGTCACCACACGAACTGCTAACCACTGCAGGAAAAGCCTCCACCACCCCCCACCTCCTTTGCTGTGTTACTGTAAAGAAATTTTTAAGAATTTTTAGAGTAAGGAAACCCAGTTACGTATTGTACGCTGAATATTCTGGTAACTTAGCTTAAGTTCCTTGACAGCACCCAATCTACTCCCCGTGCTACGTTCCCCTTTAATTAACCTCAATTCGCCTTAACGATGTCCCTAACTATCCCGAATTATTATGGGGCAACCTGGAAGGGGTAGTAATAGGGTTTAGGGTTTAGGGTAGTAAGGGAACCCGTGAGTTATGGGGAGCAACATTGCAGCAGTTTATGGGCTGGGAATCTTTAAGCCGTCGGAAACCTTGCATTTTCCTAGCCTTAAGATTCTAAACCCCTAAAACCTTAAACCCTAAACCCCAGGCCCCAATGGCCCAAGCTTGTGCCCACTTTTTGTGACCTTTGGGCAAGGGGTGTTGAGTAAGCCCTTTTGTCCGTTTTGGGGTCCTAACGTATTTATAAAAGTGCTGTGCTCAAAAAAGCGACCCTTTTAGTCCTCGGTTACTTTGGATCCTAGAGGTCTATGCTAGGCTTCAAGGGCCTCCTCGAGCATTCTAGATTCTAAAAGCGTGCTCATGCAAGGGACAATGACCTATGACATATGAGCGCAAGTCTAAACTCCTTAAAGGGGGTTTTATAGGGGAGTATTACAGAGCTTTGAGGGGTATACAGGGAGTTTAGACAATGGCTCATATGACGGCATGTGACAAATCATACTAAGAGTTTTAGATTGTAGCTCACTTCAGACAGTGCACCATAACAGTTAAACTGACTATGTCAGTTTATGCTGCTAGTCCCCCTAAGCTGCCGGCCTCGTTATGGCTCTGCATGTGTCTGCGTCTTACGGCGAAGTCGCCAAAAGATCAGCGAGATCTTCCGTTCTGCCTCGATGTCTGGGTCAGTCAACCAATCGGCGTATTGAAGCACACCAGTATCCTAACACTCTCTTGCTTTCCGGAGTGTCTGACTAGAGTCCCCCTGAAAATCCTGTCTGATTATTGCTCACTGTACATAGGGGTTTGCTTGAATCTCGTCGAGCTTCTGTGATACTGGTAGCCATCACTTGCAAGAAGCTTAGGGCGCCTCACGTAAACTTTGAAACCCTTTCATGGTTATCAGTACTCAGTATTAATAACCACAAGATCAGAGAAAGGCCAGCAGGGTGTCCATCTGTCACATTGTGAAATGTTGAACTGAGTGGCCCAGCAATGACGAGTAGATTGTCAAATCCATTTTCTCACACGATGCATGCGGGTTCAAGGTAAGAAGCACACCGGATGTCGACCCTAAATCCTAAATCCCACCTATGAAGGCCCTAAATCCTGAACCCTTGCGAGACCCTCAACCCTAAATCCTAAATCCCAAGGATCGAGGCCCTGAATTCTTAACCCTAACCCTGCCCAAATACCATGGTCCTCCTGAGCCTTCCAAGCTACCCCTCTGAGCACATAGAGCTTGGAGGAGCAGGTTGAGGGATTTTCAAGGACTCCGGTGGTGGCATGTTTACAACAGTAGCGAAGACAGGTTTGCCATGTTCTGTAGTTTACGGTGTTTTTTTGTGCGCAAATAAACGGATTAGTTGGTGGGTCATGCTTTGGGTGCTTAACAGAGAAGAGCTTTGCTTTGTTTTTTTTGCACTACGAAGTCGGGTTGTAGGTGCACAGTTGTCTAACTACCCCCGGCGTAGAATCAACATGTGATGTTTGGATCGACCACATGGCAACCTGCGTTGCCTCTGGTTAGCAGAGAATGAAGGAGGGGATCCTTGTAGTAGTACCTTTAGGCACCAAAAAACATGTTAGTTTCCATTGTCTTCTCCATTCCTTCATTCCCTGCCAACCAAAGGCAAGTTACATAAACTCTATACAATCCCCAGCTTCCATATAATTTTCCATGTTCTTTTCCACGTGATGCTCCATTATTGGGGTACGCACTATTACTATATGGAGATACCACACACTCTCATTCAGAACCGCATCATTCCTGTTTAAGCCACTGTGCAATATCCACCCTAAACCCCATAACCTTAGCCCTAAACCTTAAACCCTACACCCTGCATCCCAAACACTAAATCCTACACCCCAAACCCTAATCCCTTCTGCCGCCACCGGCTTTCAATTCGCTGAGGGCCGCACGTTGTGGAGCCTCATGTACAGAACTCTTTCAAGCAAGATCCAAGAAAACCTCTGGAATCCATACATACGTTTAAGGCTAGGGATTAATTAGGGTTTGACCTGGTTTAAACGCTGGGGATTCCCTAAATTCATTTTAATACGGGTCCCTATAGTGGAATTCTCATTGCAACATGGGTCTCTAAATAGATTTGCCCCATTGAGGGAGCAGTAACTAAGGCCAGGTCCCACATGCATGCCAACAAACATACATACATTCACACATTCATACACAGTCTGCGGACACTTGAGAGAGCTTAACTTACCAAGCCCACTTGAAAAAACAAACTGGGTACCCTCCAAATGAATGCATGCTGCCACATCTAAGCTACAATATGCATTTGCTTGACCTGGGAAAGAAACCAAACAGCTGAGGAGCTGTGACGCTTTCACGATAGCATCTGCAAAGGGCCTGGTTGGTAATCAGGATGGGGATTACCTCGTGCACTCACTAGAAACTGGGACCCTATAAATCTTCATCAAAAAGGAAGGAGACGAGTGCACCTAGTACAATAATGTTGCACTTGGTTTTGTGTAGGGACCCTCTTTACTGTGTTTTCGCCGCCGCTTATTCAGGACATGGCCAATGTTTGGGTGACCCTGTTAAACGTGTTTTGTTTTTGGGGACCTAAAAATACGGGACCGAATCCAGCATCCCTTATACAGTAATCCCCAAGGCCTCCCAGGGCCCTCAGTACCGTGGGAGCCTTATTGAGGACGTCTAATTTCTATTTTTCGGAGGGCCCTATTGTTAGGGGGTGAGGGGGGGGGGGGCCTACTTTAAGCAGGGTGCAACATTAGTCTGTATGCGCATTGCAAAATTTAGGTCCACACGCGAAAGCTCTTGCCTTCTTTGCTTGCAGTTGCCTGATCTGGGAAGTATGAACGTCCACAGACCTGAGAACCACAAAGCCGTACACACTTCGACAAGTGTATCAGACGATTCAGAGGCCTTCGAGAAGTCTGCTTTCAACTTTATTTCATGAACAAACAGCCTCTCATCCCATTACATCCCATTAGAAGATTCGCAGCTGTTTCCTTGGCATCCTGTCAGAGCCTGCTGGATTGGATCTTAGTCGACCCGCCAGCAGCACGTTTCCTTCCTCTTGTGGTGGCAGATCAGAACGCGGAAGATGGCCTTCTGTTTTAGAAGGGTGAGTTGAACTTGAGCAGAGAGCTAGGGACCAGTTTTTCGGATGGAAAGGAGTCAAGGAGGGATATACTCCCCCTTAAGTAGATAAACTATGGGGTATATGGGGATGTTACAAAAATACACCCAAAGCCATATTCCATCTACTTAAGGGGGACTCTACTCCTGCCATGACGGTCAGAGCTACTCAGGCTCCCACAGGCCGGTCCATGCTATCCTGACCCCGACCCCTAAATCGCGTGATATCAGACCACAAGCCCTGAGCCCAGCCACGTATGTCAAAAAAAGAAGGGTGGAGCTTGACTGAATGTAGGGTCTAAGTCTAAGTGCCCAGCATGGGGCTTAGGATTGGGCGGACGATGTTATCTTATAATCGGAAGCATGAGGGTCATGAGAGGGTAATAATGCAGAATTGCTCTGGTTCATACATTACTCAGCAGAGGCATTGCTTCGCTTATTTTCACATGGCAGTAGCCGGAGGCACGGGGGCTCTATGAAAAGCCTAGACTGCAGGAGGAGAAAAGGGATAAGTTTCTAGAGTCAAGAAAACCGCGCGGAATCCACGATGACCTTTCTGCAGGATCCCAACACATACTGCCAGGGCAGTTATCCAAATCCAGTCCTGTAGAGGGAGCGGGGGCATGTCTAGGAGTGATTGCGCGGAGCTGGAGAGCTGCCATGGCAAAGGGTTTAGGGTTTAGGGGTTTAGGGTTTAGGGGTTTAGGGGCCAATAGAATTTGGTTGTTAAGCCCTCAAAGAATGTATAGTGCAGGTGGCACACAGGAGGTTGGTCATCAGAACAGGTCAGGGGGCTTAGCAAGTAGGTTAATGACGGGGATAGCTGAGTCTATTACATGGCTTAAAGGTGCTATTAACCTGCTCAATTACAAAGTCCTCCTGACCCTAAACCCTAAGCCCTGCAAACAAACTGAAGACCCAGGGGCGAGGAGAGGGGATGGTAAGCTATAAAATAAGTAATAGTGGATAATGAAATGGCACATGAAATGGAAGCTACTGTTGAGGTTTTAGGGGTAATGGAGAAGCAATTGGAAGAGAAAGTGGAAAGCCGAATGCATGAGATAACATAGTGGTTGATAGAGACTTTTTGGAGTCCGCATAGTACGTATAGCATTTGGGCGTGTATATTGGGGTCCCCTATGTATGGAAACTCCACATGTAGTGTTCTGGTCATAAATCTATGGTTTTCAGATAACACGGCAGCGTCTGTGATCGATTTAGGGTTCAGGGTTTAGGGCAACATCTGCCTCTAAACTCTAAAGCCTAAACCCTAATCATAACGTGACGGGCATCCAAAAAAGCTTGCCTTTCTCTGTCAAGGCCATCATGTTCGGAGAATTGTAGTGTTTGGTAGGTCAGCGGGACTGAGAAACGCGGTTCATAGTCCGGGTAACGAAGGTTTACATATGGCCCTAAACCCAAAGCCCTGAAAGCTGAAACATGCTATTAACCTGCTCGAACTCACTACGTCCCCCTGACCCTCCAGGTCAGTACCAACATTTAGTGCACACTTCCCAGACCTACTGAGGGTTTAGGGTTTAAGCATTTTTTTTGCGGTAAGGTACTTTGCACAACTCAGCGTTAGTTAAGGAAAGCAGGGTTCGAGCTCCAGCGCCTCTTTTATCCGTGTATGTACAGACTTTTGTGCTAGTGCATGTTCATGGTTTCTGAAAAAGGAAGATTGCTGCTAATCATGCGCCACCACATCAAGATTCTGCGTAACTGCCTCAGCCAGTGACTTGCGCAGATGCCTGACCATAGGCCACGTGGGAGTTTCCCGAAACTGCTGGGGGAGTTGTCCCCCAGAAATCTCTTCCACCCGGTGGCCACAGTTCCTGAATCCCGGGACCCAATACTCAAGTGCAGATGCCTGAAGTGCCAATATGTTCCCCTGATGTGCCAATATTTTCCCCTTACAATCCGTGTAGAACTCTAGCAGACTACCCTGCAAAACCCTATTCTGATTAATTAGGCCCCTAGCTTGCTGTACTCCGTTTGCAGAAGATTCTGGGAAACTGCCAGGTGTCAGTTTCAAGACGGCTTCCCACAGTTTGACCTGGCAACTACAGCTCATGAAGAACGTGCTTCGGGTTTAGAACAATTTCTCGCGATTGTGGCTCATTTTGGGAGACATAAGCCCTAAACCCTTCAAGTAGATATGGTGGCCTCACGCTTGAGAAATGCCCACTTGATCCGTAGTAGGTGGTGATGAGCAGCTATGCATCAAGTAGTAGCCTTTGATATGTTCCCGCGTTAGGGGGGTTATAGTATACGTAGGGATTCCATAGGGTTCAGGGATATATTGGCGGGAAAAGTCAACGGAAACCACGACCTAGGCTTTATGGACTTTGGCTGGAAGCAGCTGAGAAAAGTACAGGACAATTTGCATATTGTGTCATTCCGAGCCGGCACAATCGTGGGAGTTTCCCACCTGGAGGATCAGCGAAACGTAGTCAGCAGGTCAGTCGTAGAGATAACCGCATCAAATGGTATGCTTACTGACCCTAAACCCTAAACACTGCAACTGATGAAGTCCCCCCTCTAAACCCTAAGCCCTAAACTCTAAACCTTCAACCTCCAAGAATCTATCTACTTAAGGGGCCCAATATATACCCTGTTGCAATAGAGTAGTTTCCATTTTCTTTTCCATTATCTCTATATAACCCCGATATAGAACATAAGGCTTCCAGAGCCGCAGCCAGGCCAGGCGAAGCATGGCCTCGACAGTAGGCGCTTTTCTTGGAGCAAAGTGACCTTGCTGTGCGAGGCTCTCTGGGTTTTTCCGGCGGTGTTAGGGATCCCATTTGAGCTATAACCTAAAGTCCTTAAAGGGGGATTATATAGGGTTTGGGGGCTATATTTAAGAGGGGTTACATAGGGGATTATATGGCAGGGGTGTTATAGGGCTGATGAAGGGGATACTAGAGGTTTAGACAATGGCTCATTCTGGGGATACTGTGTTGGGGCCCCCAGTTTGTGGAAGCCTCCATTTGCCTTTCCAGGGTTCACAGTGGCCCATGGAAAACCCAGCGCCAGACGACTAGAAAGTCTGGCAAAGATAGCGCAATCGATACTGTAGTTCAGTTGCGGCATGAGGATCCGCAGGTACAGCTTTATTGCTAACGTGCCAGCTTGTACAGAGAGGAGGCTGCCCAAGCTGCAACTGTGGAAGGCCAGCAAAGGCTGCAAGAGGAAGATAAGCATCTGCGAATAGACCACTTCTACTGCTGCTCCCCAATTAATCTACTACTGCTTCTGCTGCCGCTGCTCCTGCTGAAGCTGTGTGGTGGTAACAGCGGGGTCAGCAGCTAGTCGTAATTGTGCTAGTGAAAGCACACAGCTGAGCTGCAAAAGCATTTGTAGGAGTAGAACAGCAGCACCGGAGCCAGAAGCAGGAGCAGGAGGAATAGCTGCAGCCCACTGCTTGTGGGAGTAGTTCCCCTTTGGGTTTAAGTTTTATTGTGGTACTAGTGGTAGTGCTAGTGCTGCTGCTGCTACTACTACTACTACTACTACTACTACTTAGTAGTCAAAGTGAAGTCAGCAGTATTGGTAATAGCACCGTAAGGAATAACCAACTTAGTTGTTGCGCCCCGCATGTCCATGGCAGCAGTCTTTGAATGGCAAGGCTTGGACCTTCTCCTGGCTCTCGTTACCCCAAAACCGTAAGAACTAAATAAGATCCCCATTTACCCCATATTCTATACCTTAAATAGCCCATTGTAGTAGTTTCATTTTTCTCCATTACCCCCATATAACCCCAAACATGGAGGCCCTCTAAACCCCTAACAACCCGACCCATGGGATTCTAAGCTTTACTTGGAGGGTCATGGGGACTTAGTAAGTAGGTTAATAATGGGGATAATTAGGGTTACCGTATGGGTTATAGGGCTTATTAAGCTACTTACTAAGTCCCCCTGACCCTCCAAGTAAACCACTGCGGGAAGAATGCACGATGGATACAGCCTGAGTGTTTGATGTTTTTGCTGGTATACGGGACACCGAAGCCCAATTCTCAAGGGTTGCACTGCAAGCCCTCTGTTCATCAAGCAGTTCCTTTGCGCAAAGAACAGTGAAATTAATCCAAGAGCAGTGGGGTCTGACTGGATTGCACGAATCCGGTATGATGCGTTCAGTCACACATTGAAATGATTGGTAGGGAAGGTAGCGAATGTCAACGAGAATGTACCCTCTAGCGAGATGAGACCGTCCTGCAGGAGAGGGTTCAGGAAGGTTTTAACGGTTTTCGTGGCTGTGCTTCTCAGCGAAGCGCTCGCCACCCCTTCTCACTGAGAGGTTTCCATGCATCCGATGCAGCCACGGCTGCTAATAACCAAAGCCCAGTCCTGAAGTAACAAGGGACAGGCAGGACGTTACGCATGCCGCGAGACGCCAGCCTAAGTCCAATTGCTGCTGTGCTTTTGTGGCTTGAGGGTCAAACCGCTACATCACGTGGCAAAGGCCCACAAGACTGCCGACTTCTACAAACCCTGATCACCACGGTTGCTTCGAACAAGAGGTTAAAATCGGCCATGAGCAACTCAAGTTCGCATGGCATGTGGAGGGTAACCAAAGAGCTCCCCAATTCAACATCCCCCCACCCACTTGCATTAAACATGCCTTGCTCGATGAACCCAACTACGGTAATCCTCATAAGGTCAGAGAAAAGAAGCCCCTGATTTTCAATACCATGCAAGGTTGACCCAGCTCTGTGCCTCTGTCAATCATGGCCCTAAACCCTAAACCCTTAACCGCGTTAGACAATCTAATTCTCAGGCCTCCGGGACAGTGCAGTGATGCTGCTACGCAATGCAGAACTACAAAGAAGGAGAAGAATGTTGCAATCAGACTAGTCTAGGCTCCAGGCCCTCCACCCATGCAGCAATTTTATTTGATGTTATTTGTATTCTTACTATTCTTCTTATTGTTGTTGTTCTTATTCTTCTGTAGTAGTAGTAGTAGTAGTAGCAGCAGCAGCAGCTGTTGTTGTTTTTGTTGGTGTTGTTGCACTTGCAGCAGCAGTAATTTGTCGTCCTGCTCCTCCAAAAAAAGCCCTGCATCACGGTGAGCTTGCATCTAGCCAATCAAAGACCTAGACTTCCACCCAAGGTCTCATACAACATTGCGGCAGTGGCCCCAGAAGAGGTATGGGAGTAGTTGTTTTGGGTTGATGCTTGTTTTCAGAAACTTGTTCGCATGTCTTTTTTGTAATCACTGCTTAGACGTAATTTTCATTGCGTACAGGTAGATAACCTGTGAGAACAGAAGCAGCAGTTCCTTGATTCGGGGTTTAGGGCTAGCCACCGTGGCCCAAGGATTCATGGAATTCGTCTCTCAGTCTCTCAGTCAAAGAGATCCGGGCGCTTTGTGCAGGTGCAACGCAGCGTCCTTGCTAAAGCTGTTAGAATACTCGGGACAACAACGCAGTTGTAAGCTACGTCTCATTCCTACAAAGAAAGCCCCAGGTAGAGCTAATGATGGACGTCATGGTAGGCTGATGCAGGCGTGGTATCTTCGGGATGCGGCGCATGGCGGTCCCATCAGCCCTTCGTGCCACGCATGCCCAACCTTAATTTGATTGCTGTCAACGAACTTAAATTAAGTTACCACAATACTGCAGCCGTATTATTTGCTATATACCCAACTCATGGTACCTTAATTTATGTTCCTTAGCAGCAGCCCAGCTTGATCCACCTGAGCTCGCGCATAGCTTAATCGGACCAGAAGGTAGGGAAACCAAGTAATATACCATAGTTGATCAAAACTATAAGTTCATGGCACTAGTGTCGTGGGATATGTCTGAAGCCAAATAATATTCAATAGTTCCTCAAAAACATAAGCATATGAGACTAGCGTTTTTAATATATCCAACAAGTCCACGCGCCTTGAAGCCCTAATTCCGTAAATGAGCTATAGTCTAAACTCCTTGTATCCCCCTTAATAACCCCTACAGTAGGGGTTTTACAGTAAAACCCCATTTCAGGAGTTAGACCCTAAACCCTGAAACCCACATAATCCCCTATAGAAGCCCTTTAAGAAGCTAAGACTATAGCTCAGATCATCTCAGCTGTTATGTCATCTTCCATGTTTTTTTCATTCTTCGTTATTCTCAATGTAGTGATTCTGTCGTTTGATGGGACGCGGAATAGAAACATTTTGGCAACCCCAACGCGAAACATGAGGCCTTTACCGTAGTCATATGTTGGTTATAGGTCTTAATTTGGGGGGATTTGGGGGGTTACGGTCACCAAAATCCTCTTATTACCTGGTATAAAACCTGTATACCCTCCACAGTCCCAGTATCCACGCTATTACGCAAGAAAGTCCAAGGTCTCTGCTTGCGCAAAGCAGAGCGCATGGCCGCCGCGGCCCTGAAGTTGAAAAGTTTCCCAAAGGGTCGGTTTAGTTTTTCGAGTTTAGGATTTAGAGTTTAGGGTTTAGTGTTGTATAGTTTAGGGTTTAGTTTGTATAGTATATACGTCGGGTCCAACCTCGGCGCTCAAGTATGTGCTAGATAGCCATATGGACCCTTTTGGGATTGGTGTTCTGGGTGTATATGGGTATATAGAGGGCAGATAGGAGGCACATAAGGATCTGTCAGCAAGGAAAAACAGTGGGTAGGGAAGGGTATTTTTTATTGTAGTTCCCAAAATAAGGGGACCCAAATGTTGACCCCGAAATACAATAATCCTTATTATGGGGGCCCCCAATAAGGTACTCCTATTTTTTGGAACCCCCCATTTTCAGTTAAAAGTGGGGATTCATTCCTCCATGAGTGTTTCTGGGTTGGTCGAAGATTGGAATGGCGAAGCCGCCTAAACCTTTTGTGAGCTGCGTCATTGACTTCTCAACTCCTGCACGGGATGTCCTACCATTCCACGGAAGGCCTTGCTGTTACTCCAGCATTTCATTCGGAGAAGTTATTCCTTTTATTGTTTCACAGCTTAGCGCACGTAAACGCTTGATTTCAAGAGTTGGCAAAGATTTGCAGCAACTGAATCTTCCTCTTCTCTTTCTCTCTCTCCGCGGAGAGCTCCTCCCAAAGACACACCCAGGGTTAGTCGGGAATGCGGGGATTATGTAGGGACTATATTGCCTTTTTCCCTAATTACCAACCACCAGCAACTTATCGAATTTCGGTGGCATCCTAATTGCTTGCTTCGCTGTCGCTGGCAAAAAGGACCCGCAGTTTGCAAAAGGAATGCCATTGCGCTTTGTGAAGCGGTTGATTCTGAAGGGGTTACAGTTGTCTATCTAGGATTTAGTGGACAATCTAATGGAAAAGAACCTGCAAAATGAGATGGAAACTTAGGATACAACGCCTGAACCTACGCCCTTCAGCGTAGGCCATTTGTTGGTTCAGCGCTGTTTCTTCTGGAACTTACCCACGTCATGAACGCCCCAAAACCCATGAATCGTCTCCCCAGGTGGATAGAACAGCAGAGTAGCACTCAGCTGATATTACTTCCAAAAATGGAGAGCCAAATAGAAAGAATATGGAGAACAGAAAGTGGAAACTGGGGTTACATAGGGGGCTTGAGGCATCATATAGGCATTATATACGGACTATACTCCCTTATCCCTCGTAAGGGCTTATGTTGCTGTACCCGCCCTAAACCCTAAACTAACAGAAATGGCGAGTTGGCCCAGGCATGCTCTTTACCTGATATGGGAAGACCTGCTGGAAGGCCGGTCTTGGGAATTTTCGGATAGGGTTTAGGGTTTGGGTTTAGGGTTTAGGGTTCAGGGTTTAGGGTTTAGGGAGGGTCAGGGGGACTGAATAAGTAGGTTAGTAATGGGGATAGCTTGGGATATCATATGGGCTTGTAGGGATTATTGACCTACTTACTAAGTCTCCCTGACCCTCCAAGTGTGGATCATGTGTGGGACCTAGTTGCAGGTTGGAGGGCTGGAAATCCGAATGCAACCCTACCACCCCGCTTTCCACCCTGGTTCGGTTCGCAGTTGTCATTCCATATTCCAAACAACAACTTCGGTCCTTGGCCGGTTGGGATTGTTGTGTCGACCTTTGGCTCTGTACTACGAATTTGTCAGAGGACTTGAATTAAGTTCCGTAAATTCCTATATTCCCCCAGTCTCCATTGCACTTTCCATTTTCTTTTCCATTTGATTCTCCATTATATGGGAAAACATATGCCCTAAACCCTAAACCCTAAACAAAGGGGGGCAACTCCGAGCTTGACCTTAAACCCCTATAAACCCTAAACCCTGCACAAAGGTCCCTGCCGACAAGAACCCTCCCGATAGTGGTGATCCTAGCCCCGGGGGAGAGCCATGTCCTCCTACCAAGGCATTTGTTGGGTTCTCAAAATTCATGACCATTTTTTTTGGAGCCCCAAAATCAGGATCATCGTAATTCAGGATCTAAATTGGAACTGGTTGATTTCCTCTCCTCATCCCTTTTGATCCAACTGATCATCCTCAACCAGGCTGTTGGGAACCGAAGAATGTTCAAAATTTGTCCTATGCCGATCCTAGGGGTCCTCATAGAGGGAAGTCGCCATATCTTGCTAAAGGCATAGCTGTTAGGGCCAGCTCAGTTCCGGAAGCCACCATTCATCCCAACCACATGTGGAACCTGGTGAGTGCGGATTTTCAGCCCTTCATGATTTCACTCTTGCCTCAGGCACCGTTTTACAATCTGGTGGGGATTCGCCCTTTGAAAGTCTTTGCCTCCCAAAGTTCGCAGCCAAAGTAAAGGGGCCCTCAATATTTGGAACTCCCCCCATATGGGTATCATTGTAGGTGATTTTACAGCAGTTATTACAGGGATCCACTCCCCCCCTCTCCCTAAAGTAAAACTACAGTAAGCAGCATGTAACTGCAACATATTGAGATGAGGATGCTACAGTACAATCTCACATTCAGAGGCAGTTCCGAGATAACGCCCGACCTCATCTCCTTCAATGCCGCAATCAGTGGCTTGCCTCAGAAGCTCGAGATAGTGAAGCCTCAAAGCTATCGATCTTTGACTGTTTGGCTCATATCACAGGATGCAAGCCATGGATTAACAAACCCTTGCCCCAGAAGGACCGAAAAATGGGAGTCTTGCTTGCCGCCACAGTCAGATTCAGGGGGCTCAAAAGGTGGGTTGAAGGTAGGTGGGTTAAGGGATCCCTGGTATATACTCTACTATGGTGGGGCTTATGTCCTATACGCCACCTTCCTTCACCCCAACTTTGGAGCCCGCAAAGAGATGGAATGGATCAGGTATGTGCGGGCCCTAGGCTCAACGGGCTAGCGAGCTAGCTCAAGATTGGGCAACGTTAGGCCAATCCCCTCCCCCTAATATTAAGCCAGCCCACCCCCCTAATATGAAATACTCCTTATGCATAGTAAATATTTACCATATAATGGGAGTATTTAATGTTAGGGGGGGTGGGGGGGGTTTAATACTAGGGGAGGGGATTAACTCACCCGGGATTAAGCTGGTTGGCCTCCTTGACAAGGAAGCTAACGCATTTCCCGAAACCCTACAGTCCCCCCTAAGTAGATAGAATATGGCTTTGGGTATGAACCCTTAACCGCTTTGCCTGGAGCTCTCCATCAGGGGGATCCTTGTCTGTTCGGGCAGACGTATATGGTAGTGTCCATACATACGGGGCCTATTTTAGACCCCAGAAAAAATATTACCATCCTTGTTTCTGGACCCTCCAAAGAGGTACCACCCCAAATTTGGGAAAGCCCCATATCTCACTCTCCAACGAGTGGCCGAACGGTACTGTCTGCGGCGTATTTGCACCAAGCCTTGAAAGTGTCGCGCGCGCGCGCGCTGCTTCGGAATGGGGGGTCTAGGGACTAGGGTCTAGGGTTTAGGGTCCTTGCGTACCATCAATGAGTACCACTTATAACGTTGTTCATAACACGTTTAACTACACAGGACCTCTGCCCTTACATTGGACGGAACTGCAAAAACACAATCGGTGTTCCGAGCAGTTTCTGCTGGAAGTTCCTACCAGAATTTCAGATAATCCCTTTATACCAGAACGCCCCCCCCCTCCCCCCGAATATGAACTTTGTCCCCCCTTACTTCAGATGCAGACACGTTAAGCCCTTTCCCCCCTGTTCAACGGTAAAACCCTCATGAAGAAATGCATCTTGCATGTTTTGACATAGGTTCTGTCCCATTTGATTCTCCACGACTGCTAGACATCCCTTACAATCTCTTTCTAATCCTTATATGGTAGTTCCCCAAAATAGGGGGTCCCCAATACAGACCCCAATATTCTATAATCCTTATTATAGGGACCCCCAAAAAGGTACCCCTAAATTTGGGAAACTCTCATACAACCCCACTTTGAGCCTTGGGCTTAGAGGCCCTTCGGCTACTGCCGCTGAGGTGCTTGTGAGAAGGCGGCGCAGTGGGAAATGGCCATAGAGTTCATCGAGGTGAGATGGGAGAAGGGGAGGGTTTAGGGTTTAGGGCTTAGGGTTTAGGGTTTAGGGTTTGAGGAGAGGGAGAGGGAGAGGAGCCACAAAGACAAAACGGAGCAATCTTTGGGCAATCCTGTAACCCCAATTAGTGTGTCAGTCCACCCTGGGCCGTGAGCCCCTAACCCCTAAGCCCTAACTAGCACTCATAGGTACAAGCCCATGCAACCGTATGTTTTTCGGAGGTTGCAGGATAAACTTATTTTCGCAAGAAAGGAGAAGCAACGAAGGGAAAACCAGATGGGTGGTTGTCAAGATTATGGCCCCTTTTTGGGTACCCTAAATATTACTTGCCGTATTATAAGAGGGATCAACAAGAGACCATAATTTGGACAACCACCTAGATGGAAAATGACATGGAAAGTAGGGTCCTTATGGTTTAGCAGTTATGGAGATCCTAAGTACCCCAGTAGTGCCCTTTTGCTGTTGTTATTTTGGAGTCTCCTTATTAAAGCTGAACAGTAGGAAAAAGGGCACCCTTATTGTTAACGGGTTACTGGGGAACCTAGGATTGCACTTGGAGTAGTTTCAAGATCTCTCGAGCGTGTGAAGTTGCATCCCTGAGGCACCAGCCAGGCAGGAGCCAAGATTTGTGAAGCTAATGGGCCGCTAAACCCTACCCCTGAACCCCTTACCCCCAAAACCGTAAAAACAAAATGAGATCCTCATTTACCCCATATTCTATACCTTATATAACCCACTGTAGTAGTTTCATTTTTCTCCGTTTCCCCCATATAACCCCGAACATGGAGGCCCTCTAAACCATTAACAACCCGACCCATGGGATTCTAAGCTTTACTTGGAGGGTCATTGGGACTTAGTAAGTAGGTTAATATTGGGGATAACTAGGGTTACTGTATGGGTTATGGGGCTTATTAAGCTACTTACTTAGTCCCCCTGACCCTCCAAGTCCTGCTGAAGGTAGAGTGAGATAGGAGACCTCTATAATCATCCCTTCATAACTCCCTAAACCCTAAACCAAAATCTCATTCCAGCCCTAAAGCTTAAACCCTACACCCCTAAAACCTAAACCCCTTAACCCTATAAACCCCTAAACCCCATAAACTCTATAAACCCCTAAACCCCATAAGCCCTATAAACCCCTAAACCCTATAAACCTTAACCTTAAACCCTATAAACCTTAAACCCTTAACCTCATAAACAAAGGTGGCCCCCTCTTCACCGCGGTGGACGGAGACAGCGGGGCTGCAGAGGTGGCAGACGACCTCGAGCCGCCCTCGCCGCTGAGTTTTGCTATGGGTCGAGGGTTTTAGGGGTTTAGGGTTTTAGGGTTTAGGGTTTTAGGGTTTAGTGTTTTAGGGTTTTAGGTTTTTAGGGTTTTAGGTTTTTAGGGTTTTAGGGTTTTAGGGTTTTAGGGTTTAGGGTTTTAGTGCTTTAGGGGTGTAGGGGTTAGGGTTTAGGCGGGGAGGGGTGGGGGGTACGTACCTTTTGTTAAGTAGATAGATACAGATACATACATAGACAGGGTTTTGTGTGGGTTGATAGGGCTATAGTTTTTAAAGGGGTAGAGACAGTAGATTTCATGCAGCATTTAGGGTTAAGCATTGTGGGTTGCGAAGGATTAGAGGCTCTTTTGTGTGAGTGCCTGGGATAAGGATTGTAGGACGTTGGGGCGTAGTTTCGGGCTTAGAGTTGAGTTTTTTGGGTTAGGGCTTAAGGAGTGCCACTATGCAATATAAGGCTAAGGGTTTAGGGTCGTCCTTGTTCTGGGACTTTTGGGATTGGGTTGAGTGTGCATAGAGTGCTGGGGTTTCGGAGAATGCGGACTAGGGGGCTTTTCTAAGAAGCTATAGGTTTCTCACGATGTTTAGGGTACAGGGTTCTCTTAACCTGTATAGGGTTCAAGTTAAGAGCTCTGAATTTTAAGATGTTGGACCCGTCTTAATATATAGTTTTATCTTAAACGCTAAGCCCTAAACAAAGCACATGCAGCAGATCGCTGGACGAAGTTTTCTGGTTGAACGGTCTCACGCTGGACCTGGGACGGTAAGAGAACGGCCTGAGGAATTCTCAAGGTTGTCATCAGATCTTTCCCCAAGGGTCCAAGGACCCAAATAATGGGGTTTTAGGTCCCAAATATCATCAATATTATAGTATCTGGGCTTTAAAGCCACATTATGTGGCTCCTTGAACCCTTAGGGTTTGGTGATAGGTCTGGATGCGGAGAGCCCGAAGCCCCAAAACCTAAACCCTAAACCCAAAAACCCTAAAACCCTAAACCCTATGCCATGCCTATGCCTGTCTGTATACACCTTAAACCTGGCCTAATTCTGGGGATGGGCTTACCTGGCTATGTCAGTGCTAGTTTCCGATTACTCCACTCTTTTCCTCATATTAAACCCCCACCCCTCCCTAATATTACATATTCAAAGTATACTATAATATACCACGTATAGTCGTAAGGGGAGTATTTAATATTAGGGCGGAGGTTTAATATTAGAGGATGCGGATTAGGTCAGTGAGGTTAGGGGAGGAGGCTGACATGTTTTGGGCGTGTTCTTTCTATTTTGGGAAACTATCATGTCAATTTCTTCTGTCATTAACCGGGGTACTGCTTTTAAAAGATCTGGGGCTAGGGAGTCTGGAATCCCTTCTCTTCTGGTACCTTTTTTTTTGCGGAACAAAAATACCGGTCATGAGAAACCTTCCAAACTTGAGGACCTTAAAGACAATTTGGACCTTCCGAAGCTCTAGACTGCGTTTGAGTTAGGGATTGAGTCTTTGGTTTTTTTAAGCTCAAAGCCCTAAACCCTAAACCCTAAACCCTAAACCCTAGACTTAGAGTTGGAGATCTGGGGCAAAGCCTTGCGATGCAAGGATTGTGTCACCTTCCGACATCCTGCGCAACGACAAGGCCCTGAACTTTCCGACTGCGTGAGCTATATAGTCTAACTCCTTACAGGGGGGTTATGTAGGGTTTTAGGGTTCAGGGTCTAAACTCCTTAAAGGGTGTTATACGGAGGATTAGTTATGTAGGGGACTACTTTGGGGTCTATTTAGGGGGATACTAGTAGTGTAGATTAAAGCTGATATACCCCTCGTTCAGGACACCCTACGTCATGGCTGGTATCTTGTACACATACAAGATCAGGTACCTACACATTTGGCTGGGTGTCTGTATAGGTATAGGTATGGACTGGAAATGTGCTGAATGAGATTGTCGCGAGTGTGCCTTACAACCCTGAGCCTTAAACTCTGCAACGGGTTCACCTGCAGGGACAGCCACAGATCCCAATCCCCTCCCCCCCCCTTGTGGCTGTTAGCCCTCCATGCCCTAAGGGACGCTCACGGTATATGTTGTAGGGTTTAGGGGGCCATGGGGTCTGCTTACAATGGTTATGCTCCCACTCACAAAGGGTGGTAAAAACCGTGAGGGAGTTGCCATTGTCCCCAAAGCTAGATCAGAGTACCCAATGCCCCTGTATAGATGAAGGGACAACAAAGTCCATCAAGTCCATCACACATAATGCAAAAGCATAACCTTAAAATCACGCCGCCTCCCGAAAAAAGGGAAAAAAGGTACAAGTAGGCAGGCTTCAGGGCTTTCGGTCAGCCATGCCCCGCTCCCATTATTTTTTCTCAGCCCTATGCACAGTTGGTACTTCCCCTAAATATGGGACCCCAATATAGACCCCAAAAGATAGTCCTTATTTTAGGGACCCCCAAAAAGGGTACCCCTAATTTTGGGGAACCCTAATCCCTATATAATACCCTATACAGCCCAGTTCCATTTCATTTTCCATGTTCTTTTCCATTTGATTCTCCATAGTAGTAGGTACCCCTAATTTTGGGAAACTCCCCAAACCCTAAACCCTATATAATCCCTATATAACCCGTATATAAACCCCTATATAACCCCTATATCCCCCTTTAAAGGTGCCCCTAATTTTGGGGGCCCCCCAGATGTTTCATGCGTACCACCGTCTTATACATCGGTTGCCATATGAGGGATCCCCAAACCCTGCACCTCTGAGACCTTCAGCCCAAAGGGTTTAGGGTTTAGGGATTAGGGTTTAGGGTTTAGGGTTTAGGGATTAGGGTTTAGGGTTTAGGGATTAGGGTTTAGGGCCTTACCTCAACCATAAATCAAATCCTGAACCCAGGAAGATCAATCACCTAAGCGCCAAATGTCCAAACTTTAATCTCTTAGCCCTGGAACCCTGAGCCCTAAAGTACGTGACCTCCTTTGACATTTGAGGTCGGAAGCATCGGGCCTCAGTTGTCTAGGGGATTGTGTTATCAAGGGCATGTGTTGCGGCATTGGCTACAACACCTGTATATGGATCACATGATTCCCTAAACCCTAAACCCTAAATTTTTAACCCTAAACCCTAGATAAAGGGCCCATCCTAGGATCTTGAGTTCCAGGTGCATGAAGTAGGGTCTGTGGAGCTCAGAAGGCTTGTACAGGGGAGCTGCCCCTAGCATAGCATTCTAAGGATCCAGGCAGCCAAATGAGCTATAGGCGAAACTCCGAGTACCCCCCCTAATAACCCCTATACTACTCCCTATATAATCCCCTAAATAACCCCCTTCAAGGAGTTTAGGCTATAGCTCAAATGCTGAGCTCCTGCTACCAAGAACGCCTTGTTGTTTGAGTGCTTGGGCCCTTTGGACCATGGGTACTTACAAGTGGCTCAGAACCAGAATAAGTATGGTGATCTGCCTCACATGTCATAGTTATGCGAGCGATAGCTATAGTTATATTATGGTTCTGGAACCAGGGGGCCGTGAACCCTACCTAGACCCCAAAAGTGTGTAAAATAATAGCCCTAAACCCATCATAATAGCCATGAAGGCCATTATTTTAAATATTTTGGGGGCCCAGGTAAACCCTAAATCCTAAACCCTTAACCCCAATAGGGTCGGGGTTCAGGGATGAGGGTCTGGAGCGAGAAAGCTTCTGACCTCCTCACGACCATCCCTGCTCTTGCCCCAATCTCTAAACATCAACTGAGTAGTATTTTATTTGGGGATACAACGGTACCCAATATAGAGTAAGATTATATCCTCCTTTTGGGGTATCGTATTTTATATAAGGAAAATAATCTCATTAGGTTCAACCACCAAGAAACACTACTCACATGGTTTTGGTTTTTAGGGCTTCGGGACTCTATACACTGTAGAAGCCTACAGAATTACCAACAATTTCCAACAGGGTTGGCCTTTGGGATATTTAGCAATTTTCTCTTATTGGTTTCCTACGGGCAATTGTTTCTAATTGGCTCCAACAGCCAGCCTCAAGGAAACTGTGACCATAACCATGCAGGCATCTGCAGTAGCCCCCCGCCAGGAATCCTAAAGCCTATAGTCCCCCTTAAGTAGATCGAATGTGGTTTTGGGTATGTTATAATAAGATCCCCATGTACCCCATATTCGATCTACTTAAGGGGGACTGTAGGGCTAAACCCTCAAACCCTAAACTCGATTCCCATGTGCAGGTTTGCCGCGAAGGGTCTTCCAAGAATCTTTGCACGGCTTGCGAGGTGGCAATCCAGGCACAGTGGTGGCGGGGGTTGACGCCTATCAGATGCCATAAGATTAGGGTTTAGGGTTTAGGGTTTGGGGTTTGGGGTTTAGGGTTTAGGGTTTGGGGTTTAGGGATTAGGGTTTGGGGTTTAGGGCTTAGGGGATCCTAAAGAGCGGGGGGGTTCATGGGCAAAGGGTATAAGGGAGCCTTGGGGAACCTTGGGGAAGCTTATAGGGAGTATAAGAGAGGCTTGGGATTCGGGGCGTTGAAGATATAGCGCCCTGGCTTAGGGTTTTGGACTGGACTCAGGGTTTAGCATTCATGGCTTCGGGCTTTCGACTCATGGTTTTAGGGAACATGGGTCAACGTGGCTCAATAGCACAGTGAATACCTTGATGCCAGTTTTTGCATAGGAGCCCTTGGGGTCTCAGCATATATGCAATGCAGGTACTTGGATCCTTAAGGTCTTGTTGAAGTTCATGGGCAGATACAGATGGGGTTTTCAGGACGCCAGGGGCAAAATGTCGCAGCCAGCGTCTTCAATGCAGACTTGCTACATCCCAGCCTCCAGTCAGTCCATAAGCCATACAGTAGCCCCTGAACTGTCGATCCCAGACATTCATGTACATCTTGGTAAAGAGAACAGGCCTTTCATTCTGACGCTTTTAGGCTCAAGGATATATTGGCGTATGATACCAGCACCTGGACATTCTGATCCTGAAATACAGACCCCTGAACTATAAAAGCTAAACCCTGAATTGGGAAACCCAAACGCTCATCCCTACATACATCCTGAAATACATCTCTGGCTTCAAGATCCTGCCAGCATGGTGGCTGCATTGGAAGCGCGGGTAGGCTGCCAATTCTTGCGGCAGCCACAAGAAGCCGATGTGGTTCATGGTGGACCCTTACTCTAAGCCCGTTTAGGGTTTAAACCCTATAGACCCGATTTAGGGTTGAGGGTTTAGGGTTTAGGGGCCCTGAGCCCTACTTGGACCCAAAAAATAGGTAAAATGGTAGCCCAAAATCCTTAAAGATTGCCCAGAAGGCAATTATCCTACAGACTTTTGGGGTTCAGGTAGACCCTACAGTCTAACATCTCTACGCCCCTTAAAGACCCTGGAATCTCCCGAAATCACCATGCCCCTAACACAAGGCCCACCCACAGGATTGATAGCCAATGTGTTTTTCCCCCCGACATATATTGGTCCTGCATTGGAGGTATTTGTGCAGTTTGGGGTTTAGGGAGCAAGGGGATCCTTCTCAGGCTTTAAACCTATCCTTTCATCCTTATGCGTACACCCTAGGTGTTATCGTATTTCTCGGTCTCTTAGTCTTGTCTGATATGATTGATATACCTGTATAGACTCCCCTTTCGGAGGTTTATTGTTACATGGAGGGGCCCGAAGCCAAAACTTGAGTTTCGTGGAAATGGGTAGTGTTATCCGTCATAAGTCCTGTAAGTTTCAGCTGTTGGGTTTTGTACGTAGAGTTATGCATGTAGGCGTCCCCTCCCTTTAGTCGTTTCCACTCTTTCTTTCCATTCCCTTTAGGGTCCAAGTACCTAAGAATCATATACTTACCCAAAACCTGTACTGTAATTACTGTTACCCAAAACCCAAGTACCAAATTATCCGGTACTTGGACCCTCTGGGTTCTCTTCTATTATATTTTTGCATAGAACCCCTTTCGGACGAATCTGCAAACTCGCGACGCCAAGCCGAGGAAAAACGGATCCCAAGTTCCTTGGTTGACCAAAGCTTAGGGGTATAGGTTGGGTACTGCCCCCACTCAGAAAGAGTTGGATAATAATTATAATATGGTTATATATAGCCCTTAATAGGACCCCTAATATGGACTGTTACTGGGGGGGCAGTACCCAAGGTATAGGAGGCTAGGGCTTTGGTGTGTAGAGGTCTGGGGTTTAGAGGTATAAGTGTTTAGGTTGCAGCGTTTAGGGGTGTGGAGGTTAGGGCTTGGCATTCAGAGCCTAGGTCTGTTAGAAAGTTAGTGTTTACGAGTCAGGGTTTAGAGTATGGGTGGTTTGACAGGTGAGTAGTATTTTATTTGGGGATACTAGGGTACCCAATTTAGAGTAAGATTATATCCTCCTTTTGGGTATAGTATTTTATATAAGGAATATGACATAATATAACCTTACTAGGTTCTCAGCCACCAAAAAAAACACTACTCAGGTGTTTTTGAGGGCGTTAGGGCGGCTAGGCGTTTAGGGAATCTGGGTGAGGTTTTCCTTGATCTTTGTTGTCAAGGAGCCCTCCATGAGATGTAGGATAGCCCTAAACCATGAACCCTAAACCTCGGCCATAATGCAGGCGGCCGATTTTCGAGCGACGCCGTTGTGAAAAGGACGTCATCGTCAAGGCGTCCGGGATCAATCACCTTCCCCTATAATGACATCACCCTTAAGCACAAGTATTCCCCATCGTAAGGGTTTAGGGTTTAGGGCTCCAAAAATATGATGGTATTATCCTGGGGGGTAGTCTTACGAGAGGTGAGGGGGTTGATTACTGGGGGGGAGGGGATTCAAGCGCAGTTCCGGCAATGTGCCATTGACAGAAGCATGGGAAGGGTGTTGAAGCAAGCTAGAAATGTCGCAAAACTGCTCACACCTTGTTCCGAAATCCCGAAATGGTAGTACGGCAAGGGCTTCATTCGCCAGTGGGATGCGGGCTTCGGGTGGTTCAGTTCAAGCGTTGCAGATATCCCATGCCCTGATTCTAAACCCACCCTTATAGTGTTGGCTTTTGGACGAAGTACCAGGATCCTCCTTGTACCCTTCATTGGGGATATATGGTCCCTAATAGTAGGTACTTAGGGTTTAATAGAGGGTAGGAGGAGAGTCTAGGTAAATGCAATAATCAAGTTTTAGGTTTTGAGCCTACTAGAACTTATCCGGACATGTTTTCCATAGTCTCGCGGTTCCGTGAACTAAGGACTCTAAACTCCTAAACCCTAGCTTTCATGCTGCTAGGTTGGTCGTTCAGACCAAGTCCCCCTGACCCTCCCAGTATCCCTTGATCTTCTGGTAGTTCTCATGTGTCAGTTTCCCAAAATAAGGGGACCCCAATATAGACCCCAATATATTATAGTCCTTATTATGGGAACCCCCATGATGGTACCCCTAATTTTTGGAAACCCCCATGTAACCCGATATAATGGTAGTCAAATGATCTTCCCAACTTCCCCTCAAGCACCAGCAAACGCTAACCCTAAACTCCCTAAACTCCCTAAACCCTAAACCCTAAACCCTAAAACGTTGAAGTTATGTTCCAAAGCCGATTGTGTATGCATATCTGTGCATACATGCATGCATACACACATTACATTACCTGATCCAGGACCCTCCTTGTACCCTTGATTGAGGATATATGGTCCCTAATAGTAGGTACTTAGGCCCTAATAGAGGGTAGGCGGAGGGTCTAGGATATTTCATTACATTACCTTTTGAGTTGGTTTCCATGTGCGTCTCCCTTCCTCAAACCTAAACCTCAAAGCCCTTCAAGCGCAAGCAAGCCTGGCTTTGCTGCGGAGGTAGGCCCCAGTGGGCTTGAGAACTCGGTGAGTGGCTCGATTTAGGGCTTAGGGTTTTGGGCTCAAGGTTTAGGGCTAAGGGTTTCGGAAAAAAAAGCGTGGTTAGGGGTTTACGCAGAGAAGCCCGCTGTTCTACCCTGGGTTATGCACACCTTGTAAGGAGGAGACGTACACTTATGTGTCCCATAAACTACAATTCTTCGAGTTATGAGTGACTATAGTTATGCAACCTTGGGGGGACCCACTCTGAAGGGTCAACGCTTACCAACGAAGCCCGATATCCTAAACTCTAAACCCTTTGATAAGGACGTTTACCCATATAAGGGATCCTTTCTGGGGGTGGGAGAGGGCCATGCCGTAAGTCCTACACCTTGATTTGGGGGATTTCGGGGTTTTAGGGCTTAGGACGCAGGGTTTAGGGTTTAGGGTTTAGGTGCTACCTATCATGGGGAAGCACGCGGAACATGTGGAAACTGAAATGGAGGCGGTGATAATAGGTTGATTTACAAAGGCGTCTAATGTAAAGCCCTCAGAGTCCAACATCTTATGATTCGGGAATGTCCCCGCAGACTCCACATGGTAGCGCGTATACTGATTTACCCCTAAACCCCGAGCCAGAGGGGCCACTGTCAACAACCTTCATGCCAAAAACCTGACCCCCAAACCATATGGGATTTTGGGTAAGCCCTAAACTCTGAACCCTAAACTCCAAACCAAAAACCATAAACCCCAAACCCTCATCCTAAACCCTAATCAAATACGTTACGAGCCGAGCCAGAACCTGAGCCCTAAACCCTACCTGACCCCCAAAAGACCGTAGAATAATGGCCTCTTGGGCTATTTAGGGGCTTTGGGCTATTATTTCACCTATTTTTGGGTCCAGGTAAACCCTGGAATATTAGAATCCTAAACCTCAAGCCCAACAGTCCTATACCCCAAAACCCTAACCCTCGAATCCTAATCCTAAAAATCCCAATCCCTAAGCAACCCCCTACCCCCTATTTAAATCCTGAAGCCCTAAATCCTGAAACCCTAAACCCCTAAAATCGAATTCCCTAACGACTGTAAGCCTTCCAAGAAGTCTCCTGCCTCTTGATTAAATTCCCGATCCGCAATATTGTATCATCACGTATGTGTTAAGGCGGCAGAGGGTTATCATAAGTCCTAAACCCCAAGCCCTATAAAATCTAGTAAAGTATAGTTTCCTTTTTCCAGTCCACTGCATATACCCCATATAACCCCTTGGGAGGTGATTAGAGCTCAACCGCTCAACCCCAACTCCAAAACCCTATGATACCCTATGTATATATATATATACATATATATATATATGTACACATGATCACAGTTCTCGGTTCGCCAACCCCCGCACAGGTAGCCCCCATCCCTGGATCCTTCAAAGGTACCAATAGTCACAGAGATCGTGCACCTCGCGGTGACCATCCTCGGAACTGTCGTCGTTTTTAGATGTTGCAGAACTCAAGGCATGGCGAGTGTCCTGGTCACAATTCGAGTAATTGTCGCCATTTCTGGCGTCGCAGATCTCAAAAAGCGCCAGCCGTCATGGGGATACTGCGCGTTCCCCACCCCCCGCGCCACAGGCGGTGAGAAAAAAACTAGCCACACTACAGGGGTAAGGGGGGAGAGCTGCACGATCTGAAGAGAACTCAATGCTGATTTGCTGCAGGCTTCTGACACTTCCTGACAGCTCGTCAACCTGCGGGTGGAGGGGAAAGATCCAAGTGATGTCAGCAGCAAAGAATGATGACAAACAATGATGGCGATTATTGCAGGAAAACAACCACCCACGACCACACCACAGGGGAAGGGGTGAAAAGTCTGAATGCGTGCAGCAAAAAGGACTGCTGACAGCTTTGGGAGAAAGAAAATCATGCACACCACGGACGGGAAGGGGGGGAGATCTGAATGAATTAGGAACTATGGACAAGTTGTGGGGGAAAGAATGCCCGGAACATTTCCGGGAGATCTGTATCATATACATGCAGATTCTACTTGGAGGATCAGGGGGACTTAGTAAGTAGGGTAATAACCCCTATAACCCATATAGTAACCCTAGTTATCCCCTTTATTCACCTAGTTGCTAAGTCCCCCTGACCCTCCAAGTAGGTGTATTATCCACAAGAGATGCAGCCCCCCAGCAGACCACGGCACCCCGGGGCAGAGGGCAAGATCTGCATGCATTGGGCACTGCCAACATTCACTACCAGCCGTATAACATTAACAACAACATAAGTATATAGAGCCCTTAACAAACTGTTGATAGGTGGGGGCCGGGATCATATGTCCCTATAGCGCCTTGAAATGGAACCGAGATAACCTTCGTTACCCTGTATGACCCTTCTCCATGCCTTAGCACTGCGTTAATTTACCACTATGGGCTATTAGACCTTAAGAATCCTTATCAGTACCCTAATAATAAGGGTAGATGAAGGTACCCTTAGGGTCTAATAGCCCATCCTGGTACCCGGAACCTCAACCCTAAACCCTAAAACCCTAAACCCAAAACCCCAAACCCTAAAACCCTAAACCCCAAACCCTAAACCCCTAAACCCTAAACCTCAAAGTGGAGCTCAGGCTTCGGCAACAGCGTGCGCTTCACGGACGCAGGGGGCAGAGCGCAAGATGCCGGGGATCGGTCGCTGCTGGCCTGGATTGTGGGGTTTTAGGGTTTTAGGGTTAAGGGTTTTAGGGTTTAGGAGGGGTTTAAAAGTTTCTGAGGTTCAGGATTTCAGGGTGTATAAACCCTAAACCCAAGGTCCTTTTAGCGTGCAGAGTTTAGGGCTTGCTGTTCAGGGATCAGAGTTCAGGGTTTGTAGGGTAGGGGCTGACGGAATGGAAGAGAGTTTGCAAACGTTCAGGTTTCAGGGATCGGGATTTATGTAGGGTTTACTGTAGGGATTTATTCTTTCGGGATTTATGTAGGGTTTACTGTAGGGATTTATTCTTTCATTCCCTACCAGCAGCCAGTACAGTTAGGGTTCGGGGCATGCAAGTGTTTCCCATATGGAACCCCGCAGGGATCTATAGGAAGGGCAAGGGGTCAATTCGGAAGGTCTCTGTTCGGGAGCATGTAAGCCTCATTTTGGGAACTCCCATTGAAGCGTGCAGAGAATATTTAGGGTTTCCGGGATGAGAGGCCTTGAGATTGAAAGCTTCAAGCGTGGATCTGTTTGGGCCTGGGATGTTTATAGGATGCAGGTTTAGAAGTCAGGGATTGAGAGCTAAGGTCTGTGTAAAGGTTTAGGGTTTAGGGGGGTGAGGTTGGGTGAGGCGCCCATGGGCTTCAAGACATGCATATGTGTATAGTCTTTTAGTTGGATACCCTAAATCTTAAACTCTAGACCATCGGTGGATACTCAGGGGAGCTGACGTAGCGTAAAAACAAAAAAACGGTCTAGGGTTTACCTAGAGCAACTACCCAATGTAGGGTGCAGGGTTTGGGGTTAGGTAGGTATTCTTGATATGTTGGCCATGATTTAGAGGCTTTGGCTACTCTAGGTAGGAAGTCCTTAGGAGATTTTCCTGAATCTGTTATCTGTTGGCAAGTGTTTTTCCTGCAAGGAGCTGGAATGGAGGTGCTTGAATTATGATTCCCGGTATCATGGTCCCAGCTTCCATGTCTCAATCTAGTAGGCGATGAATACTGTTGTTAGGTGTTCAGACCACCGCATTTGTTCTGCTCTGCATTGTGCACCGAGCGCACACATGGGACATTTGCAATGTTCATGGTTTCTCGCTGGCATGTGAAAAGGAACCACACCAAGACTGTCTTCTATGCAGGGTTCGGGGTTAAAGGCTTAGGATTATGTACGGGGAATGACTAGAGGGAGCCTTGTTTCTACACAAGTTGAGTGCTTTTGATTACTCACCCTTCCTTTCAGCGGGTGTTAATTCTGACAAGGTCCTTGTTCCACAATTCCAGTATTCAAGTGCTTTGTGGGGCGGCCCTGAACTATAGACCCTAATTGAGGCAAGCCGTAAAGCATACCAAGACCCTCCCACGTAGTTTCCTTCTTGAGTACTATGCAAGAAGTTCTTTCCTAAACATGTAACAAACCCCCCAAAAACGAACAGCTGAACAGCCGTTTCGCAAGCCTTGAACATAAGCCTAGAAGCCTCAAGGATTGCCACTATGATAGTGCTTGTTTCCTTGTATAATCATGGTATAGGGTGCCTCCAATAGAACGCAACATGATATTGATAGATATCAAGGGTTCTACAGTTAACGAACCTAAACCCAAAACCCAAAACCCTAAACCCCCCCAAACCTTAAACCTTGCGAGAATCCCGACAGCAGATCCCAGGATCCTTGTCCAGACCCTTGGCAACTGCGAGGCGGTTCTCAACGCTGGCTTGGCGTATCTTGACTCATACGGTTTAGGGTTTTGGATTCAGGGTTTAGGGTTTAGAGGGCAAAAATCCTACATGCCCCTAAGTACCTTATACCTTGGGAGTCGCAGCAGTCTAGTATATTGAGGTCACAGTAGCCGTCTTAGTGGTAAATCAAACCTTCTTTTTCTGGAAATTACCAAATGCAAAACAACATGGGTTCTGTGTCTCTATTGGCTTTAGGGAGTGTGACTGATCTTTGTTGGAGTCTCACGGTGCTAAAACCACAACACAAGAAGCAGAAAAAAAAAGTTCATTTTCCTGCACTTCCAGTGGGTGATAGGGCTCTAGTGGGTACATACCCAAACCATATCCCCATGTAACCCGAAATGTCCTTTTCATAACCCTATATTGTTGGGGTTTCCATGACGGCCCCAACATAAACACCCATGTACGATAATCCTTGCTATAGATGCTCGCCACAAAGCGGCCCTTAAAACGGAAAAACATTTTATGTTCTCCCTATACAAGCCTTACACCCCTAAGGCTGCGCGAGCCGCTCTCCAAAGAGTCGGTGAAGCCCGGGGCGTTCGGTGCAGCGTGGATGAATTGCAAGCACGGATTTTAATATGGCTTTTGGTTTGGGTACTGCCCCCCCCCCCCCAGTAACAGTCTATATTAGGGGTCCTATTAAGGGCTATATATATCCTTATTATAACTATTATCCAACTGTTAGTGAGGGGGGGTAGTACCCAACTCTTGGTGAGTGTATATAGGGTTCCTTTGGGCTATCCCTGCAAATATTTGGTGTTCAATTGGGGAGCCCAAGGATAATACCCATGGGTCATTTGGAACCCAGTTTGTTTTTCTATTATGTTGCTAGGGCTCAGGGATAGGAGGTTCGAGGGAGGGTGGAGTAGGGCTTAGGGTTTTCAGGTTCAGAGTTGAGGCTTCCTAGACCCTCCTCCTACCCTGTATTAGGGCCTAAGGGTTCAAGGTCAACATGTGGGTTTGGGATTCCGAGTCTCTTCTGGTTGGTTCCAAAGCTGGTTCCAACGGACTATAATATAGTCATCCCATATTATGGGTTCAGGGTTTAGGGTTTAGGGGTCAGCCATGATATGAGACCTTGCATAGGTTAAATAAACAGGATAGCCAATAGTCAATAGTCATCTGTAGACAGGAATAGCTAGATAGTACAGGCAGTTGAGGGTGTAGGGCTTTAGGGTTACATACCCTAAACCCTCAACCCTAGCCCAAACCCCAAACCCTCCAAGTCCGGGCTTCCAAAACGTTTTGCATCCACTCGGCTTTCAAAGTTCCCACATGGGTGGGCTCTGAAAGTTAGGGGTCCCTTTTCGGAAGCCCCTTAGCGTATTGTCGAGAGAGTGACTGCGACAGCTTGCAGTCAAGCAACTTCACCACACTGCGTGGGGTTTAGGGTTTAGGTTTTAGGGGTGTTATTCATGCATACTTAGCCTTGAGGGTCCAGGTACCCAGTAATCATATACTTCCCCCGAAACCTGTACTACAGTAATTATTGCCGCAATTCCCAGCACCCCAGTACACAATAATCACGTGCTTGGGACCTTTAGGTTAGCATGCGAAAATGAATCCTCCATTGACCCTTTCAACATGGAAGGACCGAAGGTCCGGAACGTCCTTCCATTAAATTACAAAGGGATGCTGTTAACACCACCCCCCGACTATAAGGATCCTACCATCGCCGTATGAGAGTTGCAGGGTCCCTGCGTTTGGAGGCTGGGACGTCATAATCGTAGAATCAAGATGATTTTGATTACTGACCCTAAGTCGCCCAGGAAAACATCTTTCTGGATTCGCTCGAGATGACGGCCGGAACGCTACCGGGCCTATGATGGGAGACACTAAGCCACTAAACCCCAAACCCTAAGTATACCTGGCGGTTTTTGATGAGTCAGGAGGGATGTGTACATATGGTGTACATAAACATATACATGCATGTGTCAAATACTGATATGTTTTCCATAGATACATAAAAGTATATATGTATATGGAAAAGGTCGTACATAGTGGGATATACAGGACAAGGGGCTTCTTGGGGGCTGATGGATTGTTGTGGGTGGGCTGCTAAGGGCTTTAGATTAGACGACTATGATTATGTTGACCCTACTTCAATCTTACCGCACCCATTTCTATCCAACAGTCTGCAAACAACTACCCACAAGCCCCCAAATGGGATGTCTCCAGTTCTGACCCATACCCTAAGCTACCCTTCTCCTTCAGTTGCCCTAAACCCTAAACACGTACAATTCCAACCCTGTAGGATTAAGGTCTGCGGCTTGATGTTCACCTAAAGTCTCTTGTTGAGGGTTTACTTGGACCCTACGATGTAGTATTCTATAGGTTAGGCGGACCCCCCGCCCTGTAGTAAGAGTGACTATAAGGGAGAATAAAGGTTATATCAGGGTCCTATTATATTTCAGGTATACCTAAGTTATACCGCTATTACAAGGTGGGGGGTCGTCCTACTGTATAGGGTACGTCAAGGTGTTTTGGCTTGATTTAACCATGTCCTTAAGGACGGTCCAAGGAGTTGATTATCGTGTATTGGTGATGTAGCGTTTAGGGTTTAGGGCTTATATTGGGGGTATACAGGGGTTATATTTGGGTTATAAATGGGATATTGGGATACTGGATCAGAAAATGGAAGCTACTATATTTTTGGGGTTATATAGGGTTTGGGGTTTAGGGAAATTACGGTGCCCAGCCCCCTTGATCTCTCCCTCAAGGACAAGGTACCCCCTAAACCCTGAACCCTAAACCCTAATGCCCAGGGTGTGTGTTGGAGATGAGTTCGGCTGCTGGCGGAATGATGTCCAGCAGCCTTTGCGGCTCCAGGCAGGGGTTGGGGCTTACAGTCGGCTGCTGTGGACTTTAGATTTAGCTACCATAAGATGGGTACGCAGTACATATGGGGGGCTTCCTTATTGTAGAAACTTAATTTAAGTTTCTCAACAACAAGCCAGTATATAGTCCCTCTTAAAATACGGGGGTTTTATTATAAGATACCCGAAGCCATACTCTATCTATTTAAGGGGGACTATAGGCTTTGAGGATGCAAATGACAAAGGAACTGCTGTATTCTGGGGGGTTACACAGGGGCTACTAGGCAGGGCTTTAGGGTTTAAGGGTTTTGGATGGCAACTGAAAGATACAACAGACGCTGGGGTGTATAGGAATATGTAATGTTCAGGCTTGTGTTCTTCACTTGCTGGCGGTTAGCATGGAAGGAAGAAATTGAAATCAAAAGGGAACCACTATTTAGGGTTGGTCATTGCGCGAAGAGAATGAAGAAGAACAGTGCATTCTACAGGGTCGACTATAGGCCTAGACCCTCCTCCTACCCTCTATTAGGGCCTAAGTACCTACTATTAGGGACCATATATCCCCAATTAAGGGTACAAGGAAGGTCCTTGGGGATCCATTCCTCCATTCTCTACTAGCAGCCCGTAAGTTCAGTGCCTGGGTTTACTCCTTAGGGTTATTGTTGGTCAAAGCTTTGACTGATATCAGGACTGATCCTAACCCTAAACCCCTAAACCCTAAACTTCTAAACCCTGAACCCCTACACCCTAAACCCCTACACCCTAAATCCCTAAGCCCAAAACCCCTAAACCCTAAACCCCTACAGTAGTTTCCATTTTCTTTTCCATTATCCCAACATAACCCATTATATAACCCCTATATAACCCTATATATCTCTTTAAAGAACCCTAAACCCTACTGTCTACCCTGCAGCCTTGAAGCCCTAGACTCCTAAACACTGGATCCTACGTCAACGCCCCCCCGCCACCACTTTAGGGTTTAGGGTTTAGGGTTTAGGGGTTTAGGGTTTAGGGGTTTAGGGTTTAGGGGTTTAGGGCTTCTATATCCAAATACGAAGGCTGAGGAAACATTCCACCATCCCCATCCTGCGCGTAGTTACCTGAACCCCAAGAGAGCTATAGTCAATACTCCTTAAATAAAGGTGTTATGTACGGGGTTATATAGGGCACTACTATAGGGGCTATAAACAGGGATACTAGGAGTTTAGACTATAGCTCAAGAGTATGTAGAATAATGGCCTGTTTCGGCCATACATAGTCCCAAAAGTATGTAGAATAATGGAAAAGAACATGGAAACTACTATATTATTTCGGGTTTAAGGTTTAGACCCCAAAAGTATGTAGAACCATGGCCTTTTGGGCTATTTAGAGGGCTTTTGGGCGATGATTTTACCTACTCTTGGGGTCCAGGTAGTGAGCGCCGCAACCACGTCTCTCAGGTTTGAAAATCTCTCGCGCATCCCAGGCACCCAGCCCTGAACCTATGGTTCAGGGCTTATATGAGCCATAGTCTAAACTCCATAAAGGGGGTTTATATAGGGGATTATATAGGGGACTACCATAGGGGATAGAAAGGGGGATACTAGGAGTTTAGACTATAGCTTATATGGGGGTCTCCCAAAAATTTGGGGTACCTATTCGGGGGGTCCCTATACTAGGGAGTATAGCATATTCGGGTCTAAAGTGAGGTCCCCCTATTTAGGGAAACTACCATATAAAGTCAACCTTATTCTTGTACCCCCAAAATGGTACCCATAAATTTGGGAAAGCCTAAACCCGATTAGGGTTCGGGGCCACCCCCACTCAGTAACAGCTGAAGGACGCTTTTAATCTATATCGCTACAAATGAGGGTCCTCAGAGGAGCTGTTGCCTAAACTCCTTCCTAAGGGTCCAAGGACCCAAATAAGAGGGCTTTTAGGGCCCATATATTACAATCTTAATGGTATTTGGGCCCTAAAGCCTTGTTATTTGCGTCCTTGGACCCTTAGGGTAGGAGAGTATTGTAGGGATTATTACGGGGGATACTAGGAGTTTAGAACATATCTTATCTAGACCCCAAGATCCTACAATGCTTAGTTGCCCCTGAGAGAAGTGGCCCCTGATGTTTGGAAAGTCCCTTGAATACATCCCTTGATAGACTGTTATTGGGGGGGCAGTACAAAACCCTAAACCCTAATCCTCAAATCCAGGTGGCGAGCCCGCGCTGCCCTTGTGGCAATTTGGTCCTTGTTTGTGATAAAAGGTTGCAAACAAGTAGGGTTCAGGGGTCTAGGGGTTCACGTTTAAGGGGTTCGGGCCCCGTTTTTTCTTTCGAAATGTTGGAGAGCGAAACACAAAGACTACGGAACACAATATGGAATTTCATTTAGTAGTAATCGGAGTGTATGGAAATGGACTGTAAAAGGATATTCTGAGGGTTTGGGGACCTCTGAAGACTTAGATTAAGTTACTATATTGGGGAAACCTTATTTTTTCTATATATATATATACCCATTATGGTAACTTAATTTAAGTTCTTTAACAGCGACCCAGAAGAGTCCTACCTTATGATAGTGACAGTGTCCTAGTTTGGGGGGGGGTGTCGGGGGTTGTTCAAAACCCTCCAGCCTGTTTAGGGGCCTTTGAGCTGGGAGTGTTTCTTTTTGGTCGTCCTGGCGCCGCATGCTTCGGATTCTGCGAGTCTACCTGGAGGGGTGGGGGACGGCGATTTTCAGAAATGTCGCGCCCCTCCCTCAAATTTGCAGGTTAACTTATGAGCTATGATGGCAGCGGTGGCCTGCAAGACCCTAAGTCCCAAACACTAAGCACTCAACCCAAACCCTGAAACCAAACCCTCACGCCCAAAGCCTGAACGCAGAGCTCCAAATCCTAAACCCAAAACCCCCAAGCTCTGAACCCCCCGGCAAAAAAAAAGAAAAGCGCTAGACCCCAGCCTTTTTAGCAGCCTCTAAATAAAGTGTTTGAACAACCCAGGGTAATCAGCAACCCAGAATAAGACGGCTTTGGTAACCCCGACTTCCAAAAGCAGGTTCATATTGTAGTCGACATGTGGAGGGGGGGGGGGCGCTGGGGTTACCAAAGCCCCGTACAATCCCTATACAAACCATATAGACCCGGTTTCTATGTCATGTTTCCATTTTCCACTTGGCTCTCCATTCTTACCAAAACTCTGTAGTAAAACTCTTGTTTTATCGAGGCAAAGTCGATACTATGCTGGGGAAGACTTTCACTGCGGATGGTGTCCGGGCGCACTGCGTCCGCACAGGCCCCTTGGCATGGGATTTGGGGTTTAGGATTCAGGGATTGTGTTTCTGGGTGTAGTATACAGGGGTTAAGTTTAGGGCTTAGGGGTCTGGGATGTAGGGTCTAGGTTCAGGGTCTGGGTGTTTATGGTTCGAGGCTTATGTTTTAAGAACACTGCACGTGGACCCTGACATTTATTTATAGTCCCCCTTGAGTAGATAGAATATGTCTTGGGGTATATTATAATGAGCTCCCCATATAGTCCATGTTCTATCTACTGAAGGGGGACCCTAAACCCTAAATCCTAAATCCTAAGCCCTAAACCCTAAATCCTAAACACTAAACCCTATATACCCCAGATTCTATCTACTTAAGGGGGACTATAGGGTGTTGTGTGGTGAAGGCCTGGAAGTCGGACCCGCATCTAACCCTAAGGGTCCAAGGACCCAAATAATTGGGTTTAAGGTTTAGGGTTAAGGGTTTAGGTTTTAGGGTTTAGGGTTAAGGGTTTAGGTCTTAGGGTCCAAGGACCCAAACGATAGGGCTTTAGGGCCCAAATGCTATGATATCAATGGTATTTAGGCCCTAAGGCCCTAGTATTTGGGTCCTTGGACCCTTAGGGTAAGACCTGGAATCAAGGACAACCAGCATGAATCCCTTAAGCCCTGCAAACATTCAACCGGATTCTTGTAATAGTCCGGCTAGCACCTAAAACTCTAAACCCTAAACCCTAAAACGCAAACCCCAAGGTTTTAGCCAAGTGGTCCTACCTGGATGGTCCAGGAATCCAAATGGGGGTTTCCCAAAATTAGGGGTACCTTTTTGGGGGTCCCTATAATAAGGACTATACTATTTTGGGGTCTATATTGGGGTCCCCTCATTTTGGGAAACTACCAAATATCATAGTCTTACGTTCAAGGTAATATGATCTCAATGGTTTTTGCACCTGAAACCATGATGCGTTGGCATATTTGCTGTGGACACTCTGGTCCCCAACATAGAGCAAGATCATATTCTTCCTCAGGTCCAGTACTTCATAAGACGAAAACCAACAAGGCTGCGTACTCGTTCGGGCTTAAGATGGATCTTGAGGGTCCAAGCATTTCACTAATTTCTCACATGGGTGCTTCCACTCATGGTCCTCTATGTACCACGTGGCATTCAAGTCCTAAAACCATTGATGACTGCTAATTCTGGAAACTTTGACATAATCTGGGCATATTAGAATTACGTCGCTTCTAAATCCCTTAAATAATGGTTTCTACAGCACATGATCCAACATGAGCTTAGCTTCAGATTCTGAAGCTGAATGAAAGATCCCCAGGTATATGTCCTAATGTAAACCCTAAACCATGACATAATACTTCTGAGGTGGCGGACCTGGGTTTGGCAGCTTGAAATATTCCGTGACAAAGTTTACCGGAATCCATTTCTACCTACTAACCTCTACTTAGGCCCTAGACTAGAACCCAAAAGCCCTAAACCCAAAAACCCTAAACCCCAAAACCCTGAACCCTAAACCCTAAACCCAAGAACCTTAAACCCTAAATCCTAAGCCCAGAAAAGGAAGAGCGGGCTTCTTCGCGCGAGTTGTGTCGCCTGGAGACCTGCGTGAGGGCGATGCGCTTGGACTCCACATTTATAGGGTTTAGGGTTGCGGGTATAGGGCTCAGGTTTTGGGGTATAAGGCTTCGGGTTTGGGATGTTGGTTTAGGGTTTCGGATGTAGGGTTTGGGGTCTAGGATTTAAGGGCCTTCTCCGAAATCCAAAACCCTACACTACCGCCAAAGTAGATCGACTATGGAATTCCCAAAAACCGTTATATGATCCCTATATACGCCATATTCTGTCTACTCCAGGGGACTATAACCCTTAGCCCTAAACCTTGCTTTAGGGAGCCGTGTCGCAAGAACTCAGGGTTTAGGGATTAGAGTTTGGGGTATTGCGTGTAGGGTTTTGGGCTGATGCTTTGCGGCTGAATACGACAATGCATACTGCTAGAGGAACCAATGTGTCCTGAACAAACAGATTCGGCAGCACGCCTGTTCGATCTCTACCTTCCCTCTAAAGTGGCAACTTCAGGTACATGTATAGTCCCCTTTGAGTAGATAGAATATGGGGTGAATGGGGATCTTATTATAATATACCCGAAGCTAGATTCTATCTACTTAATGGGGACTATAGATGTCAGGAGCCGGCCCCCAAACATGCAAAACACTTTAAAGGCGGCTTCTCCAAAACCGCACAACCCCTCAACTTGCACCCCGAATCCATACGCCGAACCCTGAACCTTGCGCCCAACATCTCAAGACCTAAGCACCTAACACCCCAAACCCTAAACCATAATAGAATACCCTGGACTTTCTCAGACGCAACCCTCAAATCCAAGAACCAATGCTTTAGGGTTGAGCGCTGAGAGGTTCAGGGCTTAGGGGTTCAGGTTCTGAACAAACTGCAAGCCCCAAATGTAGGTAGCCTTGTAAAGCCTTGTAACTTTAAACCCCAAAGCCCGGAACCGAGAAAAAAAAAAAGCAAAAGGATCTCTGCAACCCAAAATGGATTCCAAACAGTTCCAAATAGCCCCATGTAGGTTATAGTTACAGACTTTAGGGCGCAATGTAGGTATTATTTGTATACTTGGATCCCTAGGGATTGTACAAACTCATGGTTTAGGATCTCTTTGGTGGTTTAGTAAAGTCCGTACTATCTTCCCTACTAAGGAACCCATGTCCATTGATTGTTTGTGACTGTAGCTCAGTTGACAACCGAAATCTCCCTGATTACCCTAAACCCTCTGTCTTAAACCCTAAACCCTAGACACTAAACCCTATGTATATCCTAGACCGTAAGCCCTGAACCCTAAACACTAAACCCTAAAACCCTAAACCCTATATCCCCCTAAGGGCCCAAGGACCCAAATGATATGGCTTTGGGGCCCAAATACTGTAATATTCATGGTATTTGGGCCCTCAATCCCTATTATTTGGGTCCTTGGACCCTTAGGGTCCTAGACCGTAAGCCCTGAATCCTAAACCCTAAAACCCTAAAACCTAAACCTTAAAACCCTAAATCCTAAACCCTGAAACCCTAAAACCCTGAAACCCTGAACCCTATATCCGAGACTGTAAGCCCTGAATCCTAACCTCATGCCACCTTCAAAGCTGAGGTCCTGCGACTCGTTAAGCGACCCCGGCCGGACTTGCCGGGAATTTGTCAAAGGGGGGTTTAGGGTGTTTGGGGGTTTAGGGTTCTAGGATTTCAGGATTTGGGGGTTTAGGGTTTTAGGGTTTTAGGGTTCTAGGATTTCAGGGTTTAGGGTTTAAGGTTTTTTTTTTGTTTACGGTTTTAGGGTTTAAAGTTATAAAGGTTTTACGGTGTCGGGTTTCCTGGGGTTGCGATACTGTTGATGTTAGAGCCCTTGCATGAGCTTATTCAAGGACCACACTTTCCGTACTTGGAGGGTCAGGGGGACTTAGTAAGTAGGTTAGTAACCCCTATAACCCATATAGTAGCCGTAGTTACCCCCCTTATGAACCTACTTACTAAGTCCGCCTGACCCTCCAAGTAGAGTCATGCAGGACTTTTGACATCCCTCTTAATGTGTTGAGTTGAGGGGTTGGGGCTGAGGTGTTTCAGGGGATTGGGTGTAGGAGCTTCGGGTTCAGATTATGCTGTTGGTTTTTGGTTTGGAGTCTGGGCTTTGGATTTAAGAGTTTGGGGCTCAGGATTTGGGATCTAGAGGGTTAAGCTGTAAACTACAGGCTCTAAGCGGCTGCCGTAGCTTGCCTTGGGGGCAGCTAGCTTGCTGCTTAGTTTCCAAGCATCCATGCAGTGTACATGAGGGTTTGTCCGCCTATGGCGTTGTTATCTGAGGTTTGGGGAGGCTGTACACGATGAATCTTAGACCCCAAAACTTAAACCTTAAACCCTAGCGCCTTACCTGCAATGCCTGACTCCTAAACCCTAAGTCCTTACCCCAATCTCTGCATCCCGAATCAGACCTCTTGGACTCGCCTATCCGAGGCTAGGAGAAGGGAGAGTTTGGAAGAGACAAAGGGTACCACAAGAAAAGCTTTAGGGTTTGAGGTTAGGGGGGGGCGCATGTGCGCATCGTATAAAGATAGTTATAGGTATCCACTCACACCTACACCTTGAACCTGAAATCCTAAACTCTAAACTTCTACACTGCCAAAGCCAAAACCCATAACTCCTGCACCGCTGAACCCTAAGCCCTAAACTCCAACACCTCGGAACCCCAAACCGTAAGCCTTAAATCCTGGTTTCCATTTTTCCATTATCCCCATATAGCCCCAATGTAAACCCTAAACCCTAAATCCCTGAGGACTGGTCGTTGGAGAGAGTCAGCTCTCTGATCTACGGCAACAAAAAGGTCACCGGAAAGCCCAAGATCCTTTAGTTAGGGGTTACCCTAAGGGTCAAAGGACCCAAATAATAGGGTTTTAGGGCCCAAATACCATTACTATTATAGTTGTTGGGCCCTAAACCCTATTATTTGGGTCCTTGGACCCTTAGGGTTGGGGTTTAGGTGATTAAGGTTTAAGGTTTAGGGGTTGGGTTTAGAGGTTTGTGGATGGACCCTACAGTTCTAAGTAGGATTTGGCGTTTCGGTGGATGTCGATGTATGCGGTTTGTTATTCGGATCAGGCTTCAGGCTTCAGAGTTGAGGATTCATTTTTTTGGGTTTCGAGTTTAGGCAGCTTAGGGTTTAGGGTCTATGGGTTCAGGGTTTATGGGTGTATGGGTTTAGGGTTTAGACTGCGGAGGGTCGTAATTAGACGGCCCTTCCTTTCAAAATAGACCCCATGTTTTTGGATGTACGCATGCAGGGACCCCCGAGTTGGGGAAATGCCCATTTGGGTATGTGGCCACCGTAAACGGTAACATTGGCATTTCTCCCTTATTGGTTGGGGGGGGGCTCCAACGCAAGGACTCCAAAGCCTTTTGGGCTGTTGACCCTAAATCCTAAACCTACTTTGGGTAGAGGCAGAGAGTGGTGCTTCAAGCTAGAACGTTTTATGTTTCCGAATGGGCTTGTGGCCTTAGGACATGCATGAGGGTTTTCTAATGTTGTCCGCCACTGATCATAGCCCAGGACTTGAGTGGAGAAATGTCTGCAAACTTCTATGAAATCCTGGCAGGGGTTCAGGGTCTGTGTATTACTCAGCTTGGGGCAACAAACCCCACGAAGGACTCCAGGACGTCAGTTTGGGCCGGAAACATAGCGAGGTTTTCATAAACTGGAGCCCCCCAAAAAGACACCAACACATCTAAATTCCTGAAATACGGACTCTCAAAAAGGATCCTCCCAGTTCTGCGAAATTGTTGGATATAAGTTTCTTGAAACTTACTCTGCATGAATACATCAAAGGGGCATTATAATATGGGGTTATACAGGATAATGCAGGGTTGTAGAAGGTCATATAGGGTTATGTAGGGGTACATCGGATTGCAATGGCTTGGAGAGTCCCCATGGCCGAGAAGGAGCCCAGAATCTCTTGATAATCCCCGCATATTGCGGGGTAAGACTCCAACTGAAGCCCAGTGGAAAATTTTCAGTTAATACTCAAACCCTGCGTGATCCTAGGGGAATATATTGTAGTATTACATTCATATTTTCATGGTCATGCAGGATTCTTTGTATCAACCGACGTGTCCTATACCAAGGCACCTGTGTCCTGACGCAAAGGCTTCATGTTTCTTAGAAACCCGGCGCTCAAGACAAGCGGGTCGAAGCACCCAACAATCTAGAGGTCTTAGGACCTAAGCCGGGTTAAGGGGCCTAAACCCTACCCAAACCCCAACCCAAACCCTGAACCCTAACCCTTTACAAACGGAGTGTGTTGCCCCCAGGCAGTAACAGTTGCATAACATCTATAATATATACAGCCCTGAATATTATTATAGACAGTTCCTGGGCTAGGCCAGAACCCTGAACCTTAAAACCCTAAACCCGTAACCCTAAACCTTTAACCCTGAATCCTAAACCCTAAACCCTTGCAACCGCAAGCTTTGCACCTGACCTTAAACCCATATCCTTGTGTCTCAGGTTGCGATGGAATATTTGATGCGCGCCCGCGAAGCCGCGAAAGATGGCACAACGCCCGTCCTTCGAAAAGAGGCCCCCGACTCTGGGTAGTATATATAGAGTTTACAGGGTTCGAGGTCCGGGGTTTCCGGGTTGTAGGTTTTTGTTTTACGTTTGGGCGTCAGGATGTGGGGAGGAGTGGCTAACGCTTGGGTTTGGGATTTAGGGACACAAATGGTTGCCCAGGTCTAGAACCCTAAGGGTCCAAGGACCCAAATAACAAGGTTTTAGGCCCAAATACCATGAATATTATAGTATTTGGGCCCTGAAACCTTGTCATTTGGGTCCTTGGACCCTTAGGGGAAGGATAAAAGCCGGGGCTTGGAATGACACGCCGCCAAGGGCAGATTTCCGTCTGCCTTTGGAAAATTTAGGGTTTAGGGTTTTAGGGTTTAGGGTTTAGCTCGTACCTGGTATCTCTGAGTGGGTGCGTGGGACACGTGTCCCCTCAGACATGGAGCCGCCAAACCATCATGGGAGTAGAACAGTCCAGGACCCTCCTTGTATTCTGAATTGGAGATATATGGTCCCTAACAGTAGGTACTTAGGCCCTAATAGAGGGTAGGAGGAGGGGCTAGGGTTGTGGCTTTTCGTATGGAATCTACACTCCCACACTAAAACTTCAGGAGTGCAAAGTTTGGGACTTCGGTTTCCCAAAGGCTTCATGTAGCTATATGGTATATACTTGGGTTTCAAAGTAGTTCTATGCGAACCTCTTTGGGCCCTAATTATACCCTGGGGCTCCAAAGACTTGACATTGCCAAGTTTCTTCAGGAAAGACTTGTTTCTGTCATTTCGTTGGTGCACCCCTCAACCTCGCCCAACCTCGCTCTAAGCAGAAATGCTCAAAGATCATCATAGGCCCCATAAGCATAAGAATAGCTTTTCATGAGCCCTCACGCGCAGCGGCTTCAAAAGAGTAGATCGAGCTCACTGATTATTTTCCCACCCAGCAAGACTATCGAGCGGACGCAGCAGACTGATTCAACCTTAGATGCCCCATGCTCGGCACACAAACGTGCATTGCTTAACAAAAACTTCTTGGAAACTATTTGTTGTTCCAAAGGGCTTGGCAACCTGCTTCTTGAACGCCCTCAGCCTGTAACACGATCAGTTTCCGGCTTCCATGCAAGTCGACAGACAACAGCGTTGCAACTATTTTATATGTGTTACGCGTATCTATCGATCCCCACATGAGATCTGGCCTGATACGAGAAGCTTTGAAGACCCACTCGGCGCGCTTGTCCGCATGAGCCACTTTGGAAAGACCTAATACACCAAATTGAACCAAGTTGATTTTGATTTGGTCAGCAGGCAATGTTAACTGGTTGCTTCCCAAGCTTTGTTTCACCAGGGACATTGAAGCCTCATCAACAAAGCAATGCTCGTACCTGAAGTTCAGTCCTTAGATGAATAATGAGGACTAGCAGGAAATGTGAGACCTATGCGGGGTCTCCAGCGCGTATAAGCACATGAGTCACATGACTGTACCCTCTCAAGCCTTCAAATGTGCAAACAAGCAGCTATACTGCAAGGTGTACTCCAGCAGGTGGGAAAGCATCTTAGTAAGCCGTAGAATGAGACGTGACTGATCAGAGTCCAAATCAAAACTATATATAATTGAGGATTCCATGTGATTCGATCAAGTTGCGTGCCGCTTCGGTACGATCTTGAAAGGGCTCAGCCGCGCATTTGCCCTGCAATTTGTTTTGGCGTGCTGGGGTAAATCATGTATGTAGGCGATGTATCTGATACAGTCCAAAACTCCCCGAATCCCTCGAAATTTGTTCAAATCAACGCTGGTACCACGAGCCTCAAGCTCATCTGCAGCAGGGCAAGATGGGCTCTTTGAAATTCGGTTCCAGCATCGTAAATGCCACGGGCTTCCTCAGGTGTCCTGGGATCAAGGTTAATTAATAGAAAAGCGGTTATGAATCTACGTAATTAGATAGGACAGTAGGAGATCTAGGTGGCATATATAACAGACACACGCGCCATGCCACTTCCAAAAGTCAATCAAAACAGTTGCAATAAAGATTTCATCAAAAACTCCTAATTTGTATCGTAGATCTACTCTGATATCAGCTTGGCAGCAAAAGCCTCCCACACCGTTCAATTCGCCAAAACAGAGTCGATAGGGATAACCTGAGCTAAATGAGAGCACGAGCAGTTCCCTATGTAAAGTTCTCAACTTCATTCATTCATTCATGCTGCTGAAGACTGCCTATTGCTCACATATTCGTACTGGGAAAGTCCATCCGCTCATTTCTAGAGGTCTTTCTGGAAAGGGGTTTCCACATGCTAGAGGCCTGGGCAGGATACTTTCTAGGACGGTTGGACTGCCAGGCTTCAGCGCAAAAGCCGTGCTATGGATGCATATCTAAAAACTATTCAAGCGTGTCATTTTGGGATGTAATAATGGGCTGTGTACTACAACTGCCAAAATCAGTATGAATGAAGCCAATGCTGAAATTCATGCTATGACTGCGTGTCGTAAAGGGTTTACATTATAAATTTGTAGTTGGAGACAAGGATGATGGCAATGTAGTCATGGTAATCTTGCGATGCAACTGCCGGCCCGAGCAGCGCCGCTCTTGGCAGAGCCACTTGTCCGACAAAATGGGGATTCAAGGATGACGGCATAAACACCAACCAACCTCATCTAAGCCAATTCAAGGGCAACCCGTTACATAACATATTGGTCTTTGGTCCGTGTTGGCCGATCTCCACCGCATTATACATACATGGCAACGTTATGCTAATTAAGAACAGCTGGTCCGATTAGAGGGTACACGAGCGATCATCGTATATATACCTCATATTATACGCTTCTCGCATTCATCACCTTAGAACTCATGGAATTGTTTCAAGGGGGTTGCCGTATTGAGAGAATGAAACCGGGGCTGGGCTTCGACTGATTGTTTGTATCGGGTTGGCATATTCTGATCATCTAGGTCCAGGTGCGGTGCCTATGTTGGGTGTTCTGATCATGGGGTTTGGTGATGTTCGCTTCTTTCTTCGCAAATTTGGGATGACAACATGCGACCCGTTAAAAGTCGACCTCCACGCAAGCTAGCTTGTACAGGGCTTGAGATCCTACTGGATGGACATTGCTGGGGTTCTTGGGCTTATGGGATTAAAGTTGGCCAGGGTCTGGGATCCTAGGTTTGCTAATTAATTAGCTTGATTACATGATCAAGGCTGAAGCAATATAATGATGATGGGCACCATATTGATTTACCCATACGAATATAAAAAAGGTTAGGTCTAAGCATTGATTGAATGAAATACATATTAATATTATATAATAGTTATTATATTATATATATTCACATCGTAATATAATGTTATAACCTGACCAAGACCCGATCCTACACGAAGAATCACGTCTTTTTGAACATGACGCCCCCTAAACCCAACCCCCCTACCCAACATCTCTCGCAGGAATCGGAAACTATGGATCTCGTGGTGATGGCTTTAGGAGACCAAGGGCAAGAGTTTGGACGTTAGAGTTTAGGAGGTTGAATCATGAAGGGTTGGCCAATTAATATTACATATATATAGGGTTTAGAGTTCAGTGTTCAGAGTTTGGGGTTCAGGGTCGGTATTTAGGGGCTGAACGTTCATAGATTTCCAAATCCTACTTTCCTATTTGTCCACAAGCTCGTGGGGCCCGTCTAGAGGATCTAGATTATGAGCCTTGCATGCGCAATGCAAGGAAATCACCGGAAGTCCTGTACGTACTGTAGGTAATATAATTATGATCATGATATACATAATATTGAACAGAATATTATACAATACAATTTAATGAATAATTCATGAATAACCCGGTATTCACGTAGAACGTTTGGGGAATAGCTGCCAAGAAACATGCAGTACGATGCAAGGCTAAAGCGAGGATCTGTGAAGCGCCCAGGCTCGGAAACAGCAGTTTGGAGGCACGTAGCCAACCACGAAGTGATAACCCTGCCATTGTAGGCTTTGCACGTCATCATGATGTCGCCGTTCTTCTTGTAGAGCTGAGATGGAGGGCAACAAGTATCAATTACATGCCAGCACTATAAAAGTGCTATGTGTTCAAAACTAGACCTCTCCGCCAAAACAAATGAGTGAATGACCAGACCTCCACAACCCCCCGAAAATAAAAGCAAGAAATCACCGCCTATGCATGCAACAAACATCAAAACTTAAGTCCCGGGATCCCGGGTAGACTGGCATGATCACCCACGCTGAGATAACATGTAACGCATAAATTAATAAATTGGGTCTAGTGGCTAGCCGCTCAGTAAACTCAGGTTGGGAGCAGGAAATTTTCTCTTGTCGGCACCACGATCGAAATGCCTTGTACGCAGTCTTCAATCGAAGCCCCAAAGATTCATCGCACGAACCAAAAAAGCCAGAGTTGAGGAGCATGGACCTTAGATCATATCAGATAATGAATTTACGGTAGGTCATATGATGTCTAAATATAAACCTTATAGGGGTTTGATAGATCATAGAAAAGTAAAAATTGAAGATAGGGGTTCCTAAGGATGGTATTCATTATCTGATATGTTTGTCCCGGCCTAGGTAGGTAACAATTTCAACCAAATTTAAATTATCATGTAATTAGGCGAAGTCCTCGCAATGGGAAGCTATAAACCTGCAACAATTACAAGAACGGCCAAGTCGAGCTCTTTCATAACAAGCAGCCCCCCCGTAAGAAGTAAACCAACTAACATGTTTTTTACAAAGACTGAAATGTCCCGGAAGCCCAAGAAGACAACATCTTGAAAGCTAGGATGCAAGCTGGAGCCGTTGACATGCATGCAGATGCCCAACTGGAGCACATGCATAGAGCATATCTTGATGAGACCAGGATGGAAACCCCGAAGGGCCAGCAATGGACCTAACCGAGCAAAAATAGCTGGAAATCCTCCAGCTAGACTAGATTTTGAAGAACCACATTGAGGTGATGATGGTGGAAATGGCACCTCAAAGAAACCCAACAAAGCACACAATATTACATAAGCTAGCTAGGCTATGCAGGCCTGAAAGTACTAGTGTATAATATCGTATTAGTATATACTTGTATATATAGTACACTTGCGCCCTAGCTATATAACTATTGTCCGATGAACAACGTGAGTGAAAGCCTGACCCTTGTAATAGCTGACCTTTGAAAGACTTATAACAACAAATTCCCAAGGCCTAACCCTTGTAAACAAAGTCCAAAAAGTCGGAGTTCAAAGTACCGCTTGACATAGGATCAAGTTGCAGGGATCCTGCTCAGGAATTCGATGCACCAAAAAGTCCACCAAATCAAATTCCTTCTGCAGCCAGCCAGGGTGATTGTAATACAACAGCGAAGGATCTGCCGACGTTTTGCGCGCAGGACACTTCCAGCAAGTCTTTGTTGCGTTCCATGCACACTTTGGGAATCGAAATGTTTCTTTCAGCCAAGCCCAGTCCCCACGGATCTCCGTGCAGGCGAACTGGGTGAAAGATTTGGGAACAAGGGGACGCCCGGCCATCATCCTTGCAATTTTGCCTGTGATCAGTTCGCCCTCTGGACCATGGCTTGGCCAGAGGCCCTCAAATGCGCAGTTCAGGCTCCATGTGATTCTTCTCCATACGGGAAGCAAGGTGTGATAGGAACAGATTTTGTCCTCCTGAATACAGAAAATCAGGAACCTGCTGTATCGCGCTGATTTTGGTCTCCAAAGAGGAAGGTTCATGAAGATAGACACCATTTTATACTGACCGAATTCGGTGAACACTTTCGCTCCGTCCCCCCAAACTCCAACTGGAACATGGGAATCTGAAGCAGGATGATTTTGGGACCAAGGCTGCCCAAGATCTCTTGCGTGCCTCCAGTAGGCTTCTACATCCCCAGGCCGTATGATCAAACCCGCCTTGTAAAGAAAAGCCAGGATACTATGAGGGTCCATGACTTCCACTGCCTCCATTTTGTGTGCATCCTTCGTTTTCCCATCGCCATCCCTTACAGGAACATCGATATGAACTGTGTCCTCGGCTTCGGCAGCTGCAGCGCAGCTCATCGAATCAATATATTACGTGCTAGATAGGCTTTGCAAATTGATCATGGAGATTGGTTCCGCTGTTCAGGACTGATGGGTTGCAGGGTTGAGGGCACTAGACTATAGAGTTTATAGGGCAATTGTGCGAGGGAGCGCTACATGACTGAATCTGCATAATTGCAATGGCTACGAGGCATCAATTCATGATTCAAAGATGGATGCTAGTTGTAGCTGGTACGCAGTGCATGAGATTAGCGATTTTTCAATTCAGAATTCTGGGGCTTCGGGCTTCAAGTTGTTTTGGGTCCAGGAACTGGGGCTTGGTTTTTTGGGGGTCTTGACCATCATGGAACTACTAGTATAGTATGTTCATTTCAACCCCGCATGAGCCCAGTGTTTTAAATTGGGAGCACTCCCGCAAAGGCTATTACAACCATAGGCTGAGACGTTGCCCAGAAATTTGTTGACATGTCAGTATAATTAAATATAGAGGACTCAAATGTTATTGGGCTGGGTCATGTCAAATGAGACTTGACGGGCAGTACAATACTGGAGCAGCAGCTTTCAACTCGGCTCCTGTCATTGTGAAAAAATGGAGGCAAGCAAGTCCAATACTACACATATTTATTTTATATAACCAACATACAAAAATATATTATATATTGTATATACTTATAATATATAGTACAAGAATTCCTATGGGCCATGTAGCGTCAATATAACAGTGAAAAGTTGCTAGCTTGAGAAGCGTGCAAGCTAGTAACAATCGGGAGCCTGCAGAAGCGCCAAAAATCCCGAGCATCGTTTTGCCCGGACAACTTGCCAAAGTGGCAGCTGCTGGGATGCACTGTTGCTTCCCCGCTCTCCTTAGCTTAAGCTTCCGACTTGTACGTTGCAAAACGATTCACTGACTTGGAGATCCCTGGGTTTGGCCTATCCTTGTTCCTATACACGTATATTGCAATCTAAAGATCATTGCGCTGTCGATCTGCATTAACAAGTTCCTGCGCCAACATGTACATTATTTCACAAACACCTGCCAGCCCCTTACCCAATGCCTCGTAATGCATTAAAGTTGGGTTGCCGATCATGGTTGACTCCCAGTTCATGCACATTGCAAAACGATTGAGCCTCAAAAGCGTAGGGACTTATGAGGATTGTATCATGTATCCTGCATGCAATTATTGCTCGAGGGTCTCTTGTATCAACATTATAGAGCGATCTGTTGTAGAACTTTCGTGGTCCATGTTTGAGCGCGAAATATGTCACAAAGAAGTTCCTGCGTCCAAATTGGCCGTGTCAAATAGGCATCATGGAAACATAACTAATTCCCTACCTTATTCCCTACCTTGTGCACCTTAGGCCTGCCAATCTACGCGTGAATGAACACATCAACCCCGTGCTAAAGATCCCTGAGGCCCTTGAAACATAAAACAACGCCAACAGGACCCCGAACCTGCTTGCTGCAGATGCCAAAACTGCATACCTTCGTAGCTGCAATGTAATTTGTACACAGCCTACATAGCTGAGCTGAGGTTTTGTGCAGCGAGCTATTGGGTCGATATTGGACGCCGAGCGGCGCCTTGAACTCCACACAGAGTACACGAATTATGATAGGTGAAAGCTTTGGGGCATTCATATCCTGAATATGAGTTTGATGTACGGAATCTAGGAAACTTCGGCTCTTGCATACTTGGACGTATAAATATATTATTTGATCAATAGTACCCTCCTACTGGGGCCAGAACTACTGCAATTGTGATGGAAAATATATAATGGGTCGGTAGCTAGTCCTAGACATTTTTGGGGATAGAGCGCATTGCTTTTATTCTGCAAGCTGTATACATGTATAACATACTACTTGTGGTTTGGTTGTGCAACTTGACAAACAGTCCAAGTAGATTTTCAGGTGAACTTTGATCATATTACATAGGAATACCGAAATGAGACATCAGAGAGACAGCTCATGACGAGACATGGAGCAATCATGATCGACTTCATGTTCGGGGTTCATCATTAATAATTACAATACTTATAATAATATACACATATATAGTTATAATATGTATTTTTTGGGCCAAGAAAGGATCTACCGATTTGGCATAACGCTGTGATGTCAGGTTGTACAGGTCGTCATCTCCTTAAATCCTGAGCTGAAAAACATACAATATATAGGGACACAAACCATCCTTATGAATCGGAACCGTGCAATCATGATGTAGTAGTGTATACCACTATAGATACACCACTGTGCCTCATCCATGAATGAACTCAGGAAGGGGTACCTATTCTCAAAATGCCACATTTCATGAGCAATGACAACGACATATTCCTTGATAGGACATTGTAGTCAGCACATAGCAACTAGAAGAAGAGTTTCTTGAGAATGACCTCTCAGAAAAATGCAACGGTGGAGAAGAAACTGCAAACCTTCATGAAGTAGTTATCTATGATGTAGATACACCCACACACCAAAACTATGACGGTACCCAAAACTTATATACAAAGCATGCAAAACACAGATCGGAAAAATGCAGTTTCCATGACAAAATTGTATAAGTATATATTTATATATGGAATCATGAATAAACTTCATGAAGACTACGAACTCAATACCAAAATGCGAATCATGTACGTCCCTCAAATAAACCTCGTGGTTTTGGCCCAGGTGCTTCAACGTGGGCTCTGATTGTCTTCACGGCGCGCGAAACGCTGCTCACCTGTGGCTGCGGCAATTAACGGATGACATGGATACTTGGGCCCTAATTCTCACGCCTGTGGAAATCATTTGACTACATTGTACCATGTTGGGATCATAACTGTCGTATAATGATTCATTTCTCTACTCAAACCAAATCGTTCTGGGGCTATTCTCATTTACATTATCCCGGTACCCTGTACATGCATGTATTTCAAGGGGTGGCTGTCCCAGAAAGATGCGAAAAGTCGGCAAGTAGCGGTGCACACGCAGAATCCTACAACGTCGGATCACATACATACATGCATAGATAGATTTCATAGGGAAAACAGCTCGAACAGGGAAACCTTTGAAAATCTATATATATATATAAGATATAATATATATACATATACTATGTATATATACATATAAAGTATGTGCGTAGGAGCCCATAAAACACAGAACAAGACACTCCATTCGCTACATCCTCGATCGCATTGTCGAGCATGGGCTGTTGGTCGAGATCCACCGGGCCTGCGTGGCATCTTTGTAGAATAAACTGATTTGGGTGGGGAAGTCACTTTGAAATGGCGCGGAAGAATTGCTCCAGTACAACGTACGTAGGTCAACATGATTTAACAGCTAGCGAACTAATGAACAGGCAGGGGCATGTTTTTTTGGCCTGCAGTGCGTTGAGCAGAATCACGTCACTCGAAGCCAACTCAAACTGGCCGGTGGATGGCACCGTAATGCGGTATCAGCACTAGTGTGCATGATACGCAGGGAAAGTATCACAAATGACGGGCATGTGCATTCACACGCCCCCAACGCAGCACGCCAGGGTTCTGACATGGCCACCCCGTCAGAGCGGCACCACTGCTCCCGTTGGAGAATGTTGCTTGAAATATGATAATCCGACGACATGGCCTATATAACGTACTATAGTAGATTACGTAATATATTGTTATAGTATATAATGTATTTTTCGAAATGGTCTGTGTGTTACAATAAATCTAGATCGAGCAGTAGTATTCATTCAATTGATGTTCAGTAGGTTTCTACAAGGATTGTGCGCTTGAGCGAAGAGACTGCTTCATATCGAGTTGCAGGGACATCTTCGGAAATGCCTCCCATGTGCCCTGATCAGAAGGCTCATTATAACAATTACGGTATAACCCTGGATATCGTTTAGATCCGAAATTCTCAAATGAGTGATCAACATTGCTCCAGCAGGGTCGCATCTAAGGTGAGCTCTGTACCCCCCAGGCCATTCGCCTGGACATCGCCGCTCAGCAAAATGTGAGCCATCAACCCTGAATCTACAATCTTAAAGATGGTGGATTGAGTTCATTAATCTGCACTGGATATATAGTAATGGCTTGAAAATGATGATTCAACTGTATAAACATACTACTCTAGACGAGATAGTCAAAGAAGAAGCTGAGAAACCATCTCAGTTCACACCCTAGGATGATGAGGCTTGTAAGTATCGACATGTCTTCCCGCAAACATAGATCCCCACTCAGTTGATCGCAAGCTTGTCCATGCTGTCATCGAATGCGCGGCTGGCTTTCTTGGCCAGGGTGATCAGACCATCCACCTTCTCCACCTGACTACAGAGATCCCACCCAAGCACCCTAAAATCAATTCGAACCGTAAAATGCAGAAGATTTGTGGGCCCGATGAGCACTGTTGTCTGCAAAGGAGTTTGGGACGCAATATCTATATAATACATATATATATATATTGTATACGAACAGAAGCCGCCAGCATACGTTATTATCCTAAATCCTATTATAAATCCTAAGCCCAAACCCTCTATTATATAGGTTTTCTGAAGCACGTGCCTGTAGAACTATACGTTACTAAGCAGTATGGTGTTAGCTGTCTTCCTGACTATGAACCCATCCAAACGCCGGCCTCATCATGGTCACACGCACCCTGCAAGGAATCGCGGGCGGAGAGCAACGACTTCTTGTGCTTGCTGACAGCTTCCAGCAGCGGCTTCTTCACATTGGCGGGCCTGGGGAATGATTTAATTGGGTAGCATTATAAATTATAATACCAGGCATATGCCTAGGTTTCGAATTTCCTTCCTGCCTCACACATATATACACCCCTGAATTCTCGAAGAATCATCCGATTTACACTCTCATTTATTTATAATATATATGATAATCATAATAAAAATGCTGGGAGTGGCGCTAGTGCAGCTTCGTCTGTGCTAAACCTTTCATAGCTTAAGGACCACTAGCATCAATACTGTTGCCAATTTCAAATCTATATGATCTACAAAATGGGGCCCATGTACCATAAATAGATTATATTCATGGATTCATGATGCATGTACGTACAAATTTAAATTTGTAATGTTTCTGAAGCATGTGCCCCAAGTTTGCAATTCTACGGTTTATATAGCTAGATACGATTCTGGAACATTCACATCCTTGAACCAGAAATAATGTAACCGAGTTATGGCAGAAGAAATGCCTATATTCCCCGTAGCAAACGCGCAAGCTTTATATTATAGCTTAGCTATTGTACTCTTAAGCCCTAAACCCGGTATTATGTAAAATGCGTGAGGACATGACCTTGAGAACACCCGCATGGCAAAGTAGAGTGATGCGTTGTACATGTACAACAGCTTCTGCGATTTGGATCCTAAGGAGGCCAATACTTCATGCAGTCAAGCGTGTACGTTGCAGAGAAAAACAACCAACATGCGGGCGCAAAACTGTACAAGATGTTGATGGGGTTCCTGGTTGAATGAGTACTTCCACGATGGAACTGTTTCTGGGGTCGATGGATTTGGGGGCCCAATTCATCATGAGCCTGTTAACACCGGAGACCTATACCGCTAGCATACGTCCGAAAGGTCATTATATATATATATATTAATATGCGTACATACATGCTACACAATATCAGAACTATACTATATATATCATATCATCCCATATTATGTATATATGCATATATATATATTATATGTGCATGTATATATATGCATATATATAATCGCAATTAATTAGACTACCCAAGAAACTTCCATGACCCAAGCAGGCAAGGTTGTAGACATCATCCTCCCAATTCAAGGCAAGGGCCACTTAGAATGAAAGGGGCACTGCCCAGACCTTTATAGGTAGCATTGCTCATATATGTTAATTCACATGTTGTTTTTTAGATGTCACATCTGATTTAGTCATCTCGCCCCCACGCAAACCAAGTGATTTTGAGTTTCCCGCATTTTCTCAATCTTGGCCTCCTTCTTGCTGCCTTCCTGAATCTTCTGATTGATAGTGGCAATCACCTCGCGCAGGTGTGACAGCGGCCCGCATGATCCCAGAGTGCACCTTCCTGATTATATACCTTATAAACCCTAAATAGACCCTATCCCAAACCCCTAAGCCCGGAAACCCTAAATTTCATGAAGCCGATGCCCTCCAACCCCGAAAAACCTGACGTGATGGCAACATCTCGAACATAAATAGGAACATGAGACAAACAATGCTATAACACGGATAGACTGGGTCACTCACACCCGAAAGCAAACTTGCGCATGAAAATGAGCTCAGGAATGACGAAAAGGTGATTGAGGCAATGCTTCGAGAAATGCGATGGCAACCAGGCCGCAGCACAGATGAAGCATTGCAAGCAGCTAGAGGGGTCAGGTCAAGCTTACACAAAGTAACGTCCCACAAGGAATCGTAGCTAAACCAATTGAAAGATTTCATTTAAAAATTAGTATATTGCATGCGCCTTGTTGGCGTCGTCCTTCTTTGACTTCTTTTGTGCTTCCCTTTCCTTCTCCTGCTGCTTGCTCTGCTTCCTCTGCTCACGCTCCTGCTCACGCTGCGCTTTCTCCTGCTCCTTTTTCTTCTCCTTTTCCAGGCGTGCTGCCAGCTGTGCAGCTGTTTCCTTTTTGCATTTCCCGCCCTTTTTTCCCTTTTTGCTACCCTTGCTCTTCTTCGACTTCTTGCCCTTCTTGCCTTTCTTGCCCTTCTTTCCTTTTTTCTTCTTCTTCCTCTTCTTCTTCTTCTCGTCTGAGCTGCTGTTGCTGCTGCTGCCGCTTTCGCTGCTAGACTCGGCCTCTGTCTTGCTGCTGCTGTCGCTCTCGGAACTGCTGGACTGCTTCTTTGACTTTTTCTTGTCTTTTTTCTTCTTTGCTGCGGGAGGGTCATCATTCTCGAGCTCGCCGAGCGACCACAAAGACTCCACCACATGATCTTGTTCGTCTTCTTCACATTCGCTGTCCCATACGAGGAATAGTGTCATTTCCTCGCGGCCCGGAAAATCCGGGTGCTTCTTCACATGTGTCTTGCAAAGGGCTTCATCTTGCAAACGGGTGGTGCACAACTCTTCGGCCAACTCTTCGGAGTACTTGTCGCAGATCTGGGAGAAGGTCAGCCATCGTCTGGCACCTTTCCGGCGGTGCGAGTGTCTCTCCTTGAGGGAGACAACGAACGAGCTCTGGTTCCAGTTCCCGCCGCAAGACATGAACTGTTCGTACAAGAGTTGCATCTTGTCAGGGCCTCGACTACGATTTCTTGGATGGGACGATTGGGGCTACTGTAGTTTACAATGTACGTCTGATCTGTAGGATTTGAAAGTTGGAAGGCACTGCGCTGCCAATTCAAATGGTAAAAGGGATGAAAATAAGATAATTAGACATGTGGGGAAGTGAATTGATCGCGTTCAATTGACCATGTATGCATGTATACATGTAGGAGGACGCTTCTAAGCCCATTAACACATAGTCCAGGCGGGAATTAGGAAATCGCTTGTGAGCTCCTACCATGTGGGCCTGCACATGTGTGTCCTAGATCTCAAGCAGTAAAATTCCAAAAGCAGCCTTCCAACCCCAACATACTATATGGATCTAGTACAGGTTCAAGAGGCAAATTTTCTTTAGTTTATGCATGTAACGCCTACCTGGATTGACTTGCACATTGATATAAAAGGCCTTAGAGATACTCAACCCAAATCTTAAATGTACCAGTGCTTTGAATATACATAGTATAAAAAATATATACACTAATAATATTGATATAATATAATGGGTAGATCATAGTGCGCACATGCGTAGGCCCCTTGGAAGTCGAGGCTAGGATCCTCAAAATGCAAACTAGAGTCGCCACACGTGGACCCTGAAGATTCTCTGTAGATCAAGGCTTTTCAAGTTACATCGATCCACACTAGCATGATCTAGCTCCTGATACTACAAATGCTAGCTTATGAACTATAAGCTCAGGCTTGCACTTGCGACCCATGACCCTTCCATATATGGTTATAATCCGATCTTAGCACGAATACTATTATGAAACTACCATTTTAACTTTATATATGTTAATTTACATCCGGCCAAGGCTCTCCCACGAGCATTCATGGCCGCCTTGCGAAGAACATCCGGGGAGGCGCTGCCTGGGCGAAAGGAGATGTTGGCTACTAGATAACTTGTCAATGGTAATTCCTGAAATGGGAGAATGGTATATAGTTAGCACATATATATATATCATACAAATCATATCATTATTATTATATATATATTATTATATATAAAATGTATATATATATATTATACATATATATAATATATTTCAATCAATATATATATATGTAGTATAGTACATATATATATATAATCGACAAAACCTGACAAATTCTGCACTTGGAAGCTTCTTGTTGAAGAATCGTTGCAATTGGAGTAGGTGCATGCATACTATAATGGGACAATTAAGTCAGAATTCGGATCTCGGAAACTTTAGCACTTGCGATCACGGGTATCACGTTGGCCAATGAAATTACCAGAATGCAGTTCCTCTAGTGGGGTTGATCTAGTAGGTGACCTATATAACAGTATAGCCTCTAAAATCCGGAATATGGCCAGTACTCGAGCTCAGGGCAGGGACATGCAGGTGTAGAAAGGCCTCTCTTCTCTACAGGGTTTCTTGATGATGGTCGTTTTTTACACAGCAGCTATTGTAGGTTCATTTCACAAATTTAGTTAGAATACCAACTAATTAATGATCATAAATAAATCTTAGATAAACTAAATCAAGTACAGTGCAGCTGGTGTCGTTCCACAATCTCGGACCCATGAAGCTGATATGATGTCATGGAAGAATCCCCAACTCCCAGTATGAGGCCGATCGCAGAGGCGTGCGGTTGCAATTGATAACCTATATACGTAGTTGAATTAACTGAGCTCGGCCGGCTCAACTTCCAATTGTACTTTGCTCCGTTACTTGTACATGATGTAGGTTCTTTTAGCCCATGGCACAGTTCGAGCACGAACAAAAACCAGCATTAGTTCCTGAAGTCCTCAATGTTATTGCGTACTAGCGATCTGTCCATGTCATGACCAATGGTGTACCCAAAATCCCCCTGTAGGCCTAAATAACGTTATGATATAGTACCCAACGCCGGCTTTGGATCTCCAAGGAATCTCCAAAGAACCATCCTATAATATGACAGTATTATATTAGTCAAGGAGCTGGTCAAAGACCTGTAGAATCGGTTCTTGCGGTTGTGCTTTGCTCGCTTTGCTGCTTCGGCTGCTTGCTTCTCCTCCTCTGTGGGCTCTGCTTCCTCGACAGGGGCCTTCTTGGCCTGGGGCTCCTTTGCTGCTGCTTCCATCTGGTCGCGTGTGCTTGCTCGCTGAAGAGCCTGCAAAACTCTCGAGCTCATGGTGCGAGCAAGCTTCTTGTCCTCCTGTTGCTCAGGAGGCTGATCCTTGGCGCAGGAGCTGTCAGTGGACTTTGCGGTTACACGGCGTGCTGGAGGGGGCTGCTCAGGGTGCTCGGTCTCTGCTGCTCGCTTCTTCTCTAGGTTCTTTTCCAACAGCTGCTTAGTTCTGGCAGCAGGGCTTGGCTCCTTTGAAGTTTCAGCTGGCACCTTTTTGCTGGAAGAAGCCTTCGGCTTTCCTTGCTTGCCTTTGCTGGGCTTGCCTTTGCTGACCTTGCCTTGGCTGACCCTGCTTGGCTTACGTTTGGGCGCGGCTTTCTTCTTGGCGCTTGCTTTCAGGGCCGGCTTCTTGGGGGTCACGCTCTTAATCTTGCCTGCTTGCACGGCACACTTGTGCGCCATCTCTTTACTGGACTTCTCGGAGTTCATGGTTGGCAGTCGTGTCGCCCGCCGCAACTTCTGCCCGCTTTTTGGTGACACCTTTTTCGCACGTGGGCTTGGGGTGATGTTCTTGGCTTGCTTCGGGGTCTTGGCCGGGGGTTCGGACACCTTCTCAGGCTTTGTTGATGGGGTTGCTTCATCTTCGCTTCCTGTTGGCAAGCCTAGTTGGTTGTCCACCACGTCCTCCTCGCCTGCTCGCTTCGGCAAAGGTCCTGCGGGGATAGAGGATGGAGATTACCAAAAAAACCCAGAACTAGGTCAAACATAGCAAATGCAGGGTGATAGTAGCATTTGCAAGAGACATACATGCGAAGGCCCCCAAATTCATGATTCATGCATGAATGAGTCATAGGGATAGGTCAGCGTGCCAGTCAGGGGGCGTGCTCCGGTGTGTGCCTGTGTGACTCAATCAAACATATGGTCACAATCTAGTAATAGCAGAGTGCCAATAATAATACCCTTGCGCTCGTTCTCTCCGCAAATTCTACAGTCCTGCTGGGGCCTTGTTCGAGGCATTTCCATCCTCACCATCCTCGAGCTGCGTGTCCGGAAACCTTGCATTCAAAGGAGGCGCGGATGGCCAACGCAGGAAGCACTTCAAGGGCGAACGGTAGCGTGATATATGCAAATTCGGGCTAATAGTATCGTGCAGTATGGGGACACAATTTAGACAAAGAAACAGCAATTATCACCAGATATGCTCTATAATCTATATTTATATATACATAGCATCAACAACAATAATAATGTTGTATACACATTATCTACATGAATCAGATTTGTAATCATGTGAATATATATCTATGATATCATATATATATGATATAATATAATATATGCATGTACTATATACAATTTAAATATATTAAATATGAATATATATATATATATACACCCTAACTAACGTTGACATATTCACATTTTTGTTCTAATATTATATACTATAATTAATATAATAGAAATGATTATATATAAAACGCTATCACTATATGATGATCACTGTACATTATAATATATCGATCGTTAGCGCTCAAACATTCCGATCAACATGGTTGACCCGACGAGACCATGACAGCACTTGCCCACGAGAGCGTAGCAATTATAATGGACCACTTTCCGATAATTCTCTCATAGACCACATCCCACCCACTCCCATGATAAGCGATCAAACTGCTGGCTCCAACACAGGAATTGCACTTTAAAATCGTTTGCAGCATTCAGACTATATTGTGAGAACCTTAGAAAGCCAGGTAGCTCTGAGCTGCCTGACAATGATGACTTGGATTTGCCGATCTGGGGAGGCCTCTGAGCCGCATTCATCTTCAGGTTCCTGGCCTTTTCCAAGGCCGCTGCAACAGCTCCAGACACCATTGTCAATGGTACCCTCACGAGCAATGCGATCTACTGGATTGTTTTGGCACAACGGGTCCTAAAAACCTCTCCATCCCATAGTAATTAATATAATATCTATTGCAGTTCATACACCCGTGTGACCTAGCTAGGTCTGCATAAAGACGAAAACTGGAACATCTAAGGGGTAGTTCCTTTTAATGGGATGCTGGGGAATGCCCGGATGAATTGAGTACGCGTATAGATGCTAACATGTATACTGAAGACGTCGACACAATTCGAATACAACCCACAATTCTAGGGCTATGATTCGAAAAGGTGATATGATGATATCATCGTAAAATAGCGATCTAGCAGGACTGATATAGGGTAAACGGCTCTGGCGCATGCATCAGCTGATCCTCATGAGCTCACATATCCAGAGGCCGCATGGGCTACATGTGACAGATGGGAATCACCAGCTGAAATTCACCACTTGATGATGCACGGTACATGCCTGCAATTGCTGGGGATCGGTTAGTTTCGGGAGTTTGCGGGATTTTAATTTCGGATATTACTTTTTGGAAACATTTTGAGGATTTTGAGGGATTTTGGGATACGACAAAACCCCGTCTTTCCTTGACAAAACCCTGTCTTTCCTCGCCCTCAGGGCGTCTTTCCTCGACAAAACCCTGTCTTTCGCCTACCTCGCAGTTTTGGGGATTTTCGGGCTGTTTTAGAAGTCGCTGTTACGGAATTGTGTTTTTTGTTTCGGGTTTCTGAGATAATGATTAGCACTGGAGCTTTCTTTTGTGTCTAGGTAACACAGTAGCAGTCTAGGGGACTGAGCCAACAGCCCAATCGGAACCCCAGCGCACGTTGCAGAAGCTTAGCCTGACAAAACTAGAATACCAGCTATAATAGATAGGAACTGCAAGGCTTCCGGGACCCATTACTATTTTCGTTATAGTATATAAGAATTCTACTATAATCATAATATGCCCTCCGGGGCCTCAGAGGTTTCTAGAGGCTCTGTCACTCGTGCGTAGAAGCTGACTGGGCCTGGCTACTAATTGAGAGAGCTGCCTATGCCACGTGAACCGACAAGCCAAAGCGGGTCTATCAGGCGAGGATTCCATGGCCCCTTTATAATTATAGAATCGTTTTACTGTTATAATTTTATTAACCCCTTCTCGGGCTATCCCAATTCAACCATCACACTCGTATTCCCCAGCAAGGATAGTTCTTATCTAGATCTCCACGGCCGAGGTAAAGAAGCCTGATCTGAGCTGGACAAGTCGTACTGCAGCGATGAGACGTGGCCAGAAGAAATTGCTACAATTATAGCTAGTTCATGGGAGGTTTTCCGAGTTGGGGTCTAGAAGCTTTCATCAGGCTGTGGATCTAAAAGCCAACCCGCAAGTTTGGATGGAGAAAATCTTGCACCGCACATCATCATATATAATTACTATATTATAGTATTATGGTCAAGAATCGTAAGTGGTGCAGGATTTCCGCCATCCACGGTAGACTATGATGTGTAATGCATGTGCAGGCCGGCCGGCCGGTTTCCTTTGAAGGCTTTAGAACTTAACATTATAGGATCTTCGCGTTGATTGCGGGACTACAGGAATCTTTCGAGTGATCAAAGTTATATATATTATATATATAATATTTACAATATTAGATTTAATCATTGCATGCAATTAAGCGTTATAACCTGTACGCAGGACCACACTAGAACGCTGCAATTTAGGGAAGGAATGGATGTAGACGAGATAGGCCAACATCATGAAATCTATAAAGGCCCATATTCTAGAAATTGCAATTGAACTCAGATTGCCAATGAATGGGTGGAATCCGGGGCATGTCGCGTAGATCATAATGTCTCAACGATTTCGGGGGTTTATGTGGCACGTAGCTAGGCTAGGCAGCTCAACTTGTTCAGGAACATAGTTTGCATTCCTGTCACACACATTCTGGCCTCATGGTCTTGATCTTGCAGCAACACACGTTAGCTGACACAATATCTAGACTTTAAAAGGTTAAACATTATCAGGTCATGAAAGCTTGTCAAAAGACACACAGCGTCAGACCAGAAGAGGAAACCCCACCCCTGCAGGCCAAGACAGGTTTCCATGGACACGCTTTACGTGTCAAAGGGCAGGTCCAACCCCAGGGTGGAAAAGAGTGGAACATACTTTCCCTTTGCAACCTGGTCTTTCAGAAAGACTCGGAGTTCTTCGAGGCCAGCATCGTGCCAGCTCGTCCGCGGTCTGTCCTGTCACATTGGGACTAGTTTTCAATCTATCTATCTACATATTTGGCAAAAGCACGATCACTATTTGCAGCACTACTAAAATTTGGCCCAATGACCTTCTAATGTGCATGGGTATGCGCGCATTCATATTAACATGATCTACCGCCACATGATGATCACTCTTAAGGATGGTAAACTCCGGATTATTCAAACAAGTCGATACGCGCATGCATGCAGTCATCAATAAAGGGGCCGAAGTACACTACCCCGTGGTGGCCTCCTCTGAGGTCAACTGGCGGAACACAGATTCGTTGTTGCGGATGTCATAGAGGCGTTCGCGAAGCTCGCCCGCATGCTCTTTCTTGGCTGGGGATCGATCTAAACAGCAGTAGAGAGAAGCTCTACGGGGGCCTACATGTCTAGGGTAACGTAACATAGGGAAGACGGCAGAAGCAAATACAAATTGCAACAGTTCCTACACTGTTTCATAGTTCACGCACATCCTAGTCCTCAATACTACCTGCAAAAGATCCAACAGATTGTTGTGGCAATTGATCTACCCAACATTAATTCGCCCGCAGCTGGTACATCCAGAGCTAATAGTATATCATGCAGGGTCATGCCATCTCTTGTATTGTAGTATGGGCATGACATTATACCATATTACACTCCTTTTGACAAAATAGCTGGAGTTGGTGCATCGGAGGTTCAATGAACGAATTGTGTTTCTCGAAGACGGCACGCCCAAACCTTCTAGGGTATCTGGCTGAAGCAGCGAGGTCGGGTCCTCCCGTCCTGAGATCATCATGATGTTGTAATTTTCTATCACGAGATCATCGAGATTTCTTGATTACAAGGCCTAAGGGATAGTGCCTATAAAGACTTTGACATTGCATTGCATTGCCTGAAAAACACTGCACGTAGAAGCAGAGTCAGAATAAAAAAGCACGTGTGGTACACATTTAACCAATGATCCACTCGGGAATTCACTAGCATCAATCCATTACCCTGTGCTGGGATTTTGGTCGTAGACTGCATGCATGCACGTACAGCGCAAATTGATTAATGCGGGATAGCCTCACCTGGACCTTATTATCCTTACCAATAGTTTTCTTCACCATCTTGATGTCGGGGTTGGCTGCTACTAGCTTGTTCCTGGCCTCCCTGCTCAGCTTGTTGTACAGGCCAGACATCCACGGCCTCAGAAGTCATTGCATAGGCGTATACGCGTAGATATGATAATCAAGCATATATATATATATACGCAATATGTCCATTCTACGCACACAATTGAGGTCTTACACTCCATGTACCCTGTAAATTGTATACTGTACGCGCAGAATGAGCACAGGTATTGCATGCATATCTTAAGCAGAGTGCCGTCGACTAGAGAAAATATATACCCCTAAAGAAGCCTGTGAATGCAAGAATACAACATAGCCTTGGCACAGCAGTGTCAATCGATCGGGAGTTCTGCATACCAGACCAGGAGGCTTCTAGAATTTCGACTAGGCCCAAGTGCGAGGAGTTTGCAAAGCTAGCAGTCATCACGATGAGGCAAGCCGTCATGTCTAGCCAAGGTCGCGGCGAAGATCCGAAGCATTTGCTTGGTTTCGGCGACTTGGCACCCCAGCTGGCCATCCAACTTAGATAGGTTGATCCCAGGTCTCATCGAAGCATGAGGGGTTTATTTAGGGTTTAGGGTTTAGGGTTTCTAAATTTAGGGTTTATAAAGGGTTTAGGGTTCATAAATTTAGGGTTTCGGTTTTGGCGACTTGGCACCCCAGCTGGCCATCCAATTTAGATAGATTGATCCCAAGTCTCATCGAAGCATGAGGACATAAGGGTTTAGGGTTTAGGGTCTTCAAGGCAGATCTAGATCCTAAACAGCAGTCGTACAAATCAACGAAGAACCAAGCAAGGTGAACCGAGAGCTCCGTTCCGACCAAATCAGGTACATGAAAGTTCGGGGCACAACGTGAATTCTAGAAGTGCGATGGAATGTACCATACATAATAATTAATGTCCATGTTTTTTCAGGTGTGTCATATGTATAGATCGAGGGCTTAAATCCTGAAATGTTTCTTCTCTAGGACCATCAGTATCACGTCGCCCGAGCAATCATCACATCCATAGCACATGCGTGCAGAGTGACTTGCGCCCGCCGCATTACAAGCAACAAATTAAACCCTGTAACACCTTTCCAGAAAACCGTATGGGTGCAAAGGCATCTCATCTGTCTATCTAAACATCATGGGTACATGATATGACTGCAAACTAGCGGCAACCCCACAGTTCGCCACGGAACCCAGGCACCAATAGATTGGGCTGCCAAACATATTTCATCATACTCCGTCATAAGCGAACTTCTTGGCTGTTCCACGCTGACGTAGATGACTCGAGCTGTGGCCACCATGAGCAGGAGGGCCAAGCGCGAAGTTAACCTAGATGACAGAAGCACACCATGAGGCACTAAGAGGATTAAGGGTATCATACGAAGCCTAAACCAATCAATTCAACCATCTCAACTAGATTCACCAGTAGCTAGCAAGTATCAGCTATATAGTATATACAGCATTATAAATATATTTATAAATATATATATAATACTAGATACTGTTATTTAAATATGACCATGTACACTAGCGAAACCCTGACCCCAAATTCACCTAACAGAAGAACTCTTGCACATATCAACCATGGATCCTATGGAGGCAGGTAGCAAGCACTTCTGTGATAGTTTGGGGCCCAAGATGTTTCCAATGGACAGGCTATTGAAGTGTAATGACGAGAGGTACCTTTGAGTTGGCTCATGATCATACATATTAATGATGTAGCTATATATAGTCCATGTGATTTAGCTGCCCCTGGCACGCGGCTTTTGACAATAAGGAACCAGCTTATATATGCACACGGAAGTGATCAACAGAAACCTGTCTCCCACCTAATATACCTGCGAAAATCTGCTTTTGGACAACCGGGGGTGGCGCTTACGGCTACACTACTCCTGTCACAGATAGCACCTGGGATTCCCAATATGAACAGAATTCTTAGAAAAACATGTTTCAAATTCAGGAGCCCGCAAAATGGGGATGCATAGGCCCTGTACTGCCTAGGATAGCTTAAGTACTACAACTACGATCTTTTATAGTCCATATAGATGTAGAGTTGCTTCAGCTTGACCACGTGTATATATATAGCCAAGGTACCGGTTCGCCAGGCTGATATAAGGAATGGAGCGATCGCCGCCTGGTTGCCTTTTACTTCGCTTGGATGTGGATCGATTGATCCACACCCAGCTTCCGCAGGGTGGTCCGCAGAATATTAGTCCATCCTCTTTGACCCTCATTAGCATTGCCAAGGCTTTGAGAAAGCCAGGCCTCAGGGCAGGTTTACAGCCTAGGGATCTAGGATAGAAGCTCAAAAAAAAGCTAAGCTAAGACACGCACTCCCAGATTATCAGGTTGCATGCATGCATGTTAAGCAAGATACGCAATATGAATACTTAGGCCAATACAATCTTCCCAAAAAGTGGCCCGCATACTTCAGTCAATTGACAGCAGCTCGTGATCAGCGTCGCTTCATTCGATTCATGCATTAAGTAAAAAAGTGTGTTAGTCAGCTACTGTACTAGTCTCATAATATGTCATATCAGCACAGTTGATCCGATCAAGGCACACTGTGTTGAGATCATTCTCTCCTTCTGGACGCAGGAGGATCTCGTAGTAGTCCCTGAGCAGTGATGATTTAAATTCATGTTTTAGTGCGAGCTGGGTTTTAATTTTCTTTCCTCTCACAAAAAGCGCCCACACAAGCCCCTGCCAGCTCTATAACGTAATATAATCATGTATAATAGTATAATTAAGATAAGATCGATAGAGCAGTGGCTATCCGAAGCTACGCTACCACGAACCGTCTGCAGTGGATTTTTGAGGAGGATCGGAGAACTGCAAGAAGACCGTACCTTATAATTGCGAAAAGTAGTAGTTGCTGAAGAGCTGCTTAGGGTAGCTACACATTCTACATTTTGACCCTGGCCTGTGCACTTGCACACGCTAATCCGCCATGTTTTATATCATCCACTGCGGGCATTATAAAATTGATATAAGCCTATAGGGAACCCCATGAATATTAAGCTGCACTTGGGCAAAATGCACAACCGACTCACAACAATCCTTTTGCGGGATCTACACACTGCCTCTCTATCATTTGCAGGGAAATACGAATATCAATCAATTATATCTAGATCTTATGGAGCATACAACACTGGACTTCGCAGAGACTTATTTGCGTTGTCAACATCTGAGGACTGCGCGCTGCTGCGCCGTTGTCACCTCAACTGGGGTGACAGCCGAGGCCGCAAAGGCAGAATATGAGAAGCACAGCGTTCTTACCTAGAGTGTCTTCGGGAAAATCACAGCATGGGCTTAATTTAGATTGGAGCACTTCAATCTTGTGCTATCATACCAGTTTATATATACACTGCGGTGTTGCTGTTTCAGGGGCATGTGTCCATGCGCAAAGCCTTTCGAGGATCATGGGGGCAGGTACCGAAGTGTCCGTCAACAGTCTAGAGTCTATACACTCCTATAAGTCCCCGGCAGAAAGCGGTGTAGATCTCACGGTGTCCGGCAAAGAAATCAATAGCCGAAAGATCCTGAGATTCATGGCGCAGCAGTACGGGCTGGGTCCATGCAAGGACTACAGCATGTAGAGAATTGTTGTCTAGATAGATCACATTTATAATTCTATCTAGTTTGTTCGCGACCCCATCTATCTAGGTAGATCATAGAGACATCGATCAACAGTTGAAAGCATGCACCTGTGTAAACTGCACAATTCAGGAATTCAGGCCCCTTTTTCGTTCAGGGACAAGTGTCGCGCTGACCATTGGGGGAAGACTCCGGGATCGTCTGGGCAATGAAGTCGAGAGCATGGAGCCTAGGTCACTCATCGCCAGAACGCACACAGGAAATGTTTGCCTTAGAATGGGAGTTAGTGAAGGGACCTCGCCACTAGAATTAGCATTGCAAGCAGTACTTGCGAAAGGGCGCTCAAAACACAAACAAGGATTTTGGGCAAATGCTGAATATTGGGAAGCAGAACTTGACATTGTCTATCCACGCCGCATTTACAAAATCAGAGCAGCCAACAGCAAGAACTATCTACCAAAGACTTGTTTTCTTTGGCATTTGCAAATCGAAATCTACGGACTCCTGAATTCATGATTCAGGTAAGGAGCAGAATGTACGGGGCACCCAGGCAAATCAAAAGGGCTGCGGCTTTCTGAGTCATGGCCAGAGGCCGGGTCAACCATGGCTGCTGCTTGGGGTCGCGCGTGATCCCAGGCATCTCAGAAAAGAACCCTCTTGAGGCCGTTCAGGCCGATTACTGGATTGTATAGGTCAAGCAGAGGTTCCTGAGCCAGTGTCAGAAACCGCACACATTCATAATTCTCAGCTGGATCGAAATGGATCAAGCAATTGCAACAGTCTGCAGCCGGCAATTGTCCCATCAAGTTACATTCTAGAGGGCAGAAGCCTGGATAGACTCAATGCTCGGAATTTCCTAGCAACTTTTCAAACCAACGCTGAACGGCGCAAAGCCTTTGCAATTTCGAGATGCAATCAGCATGCATTTCCCGAGGGCAAATTACAAGGGATCCCATCCTACAGCAACTGTACGGTTTAATACTAAATAGCTGATAAGTATTTTGTTCCCGATTCAGCCCACAGGAAATCAAAACTCCACTGCTTGGCCTACTCCCCACTTGCACAGGGCGACGCCGCTGAAGCAAGACGAAAGCCGCGGGCCGCAGGCTGCTTTGGCTGCATTTCAGCTGCCATCTCACTCCACCTGAGATTTCAAAAATGATGTTTGCAATTGCTGTTGCAGTAAAAACTCTAGGTCATACTGTTCGTTTGTTATGTAATATATATATAGTATAGTATAGTATATATGATAATTAATATAAGTATACTATCTAGAATATGTGGACCCAATTAAACACCTACCCAGTTCGTTTCTAGCTTGTATAGTATATACTATACTCCCATCTATATTTTAATTCATATCTCCCGAATTAATACTAGCTACTGTCCCTTTCATATTTTAATCAAAAAGTATATATATATATACACATAAATTAAACACATATATAGGTCAATCTACTGTTGAATCTTGTATGTGTGTGTACAGCCCCATAGATGCAGAATAGCGCGATCAGAATATAGTATCATATATGAGCAACACTCTAACCAATCTATAGAACAAATGTGTATATATATATATACATGCATATATGTACATATATAACGTGGGTGGATACGCGTCGCATATGCAGTCTGACTATTATATTGTCATTATAATATTATTATAATAAGAATTTTTTTCTGATATAATATACCATTTCTTAATATAATAAATATAAATATCTATAGCATATTATATATATAGTTTTTGTATTATGTATAACTGATATACATACCACAGGTGATAGAGTATGTAGATTATAATATATATATAATATATTAAAATTAAGATAGATAGAAATAATATATATATTATATAATATATATATTATGCACAGAGCATACTAGGTAGTATCCTAGTAGTCGTAATGGACCTATACAACTTTTCGATTTCATTTGTTCCTGCATGCAAACCCGGCCTGTACACCAATAATCCCTGCGAGTTCTGGAGCAGGCTTAACTAAGCATATAAGCTTCATATTAGCAATGATCAAGTTGCACCGCTATGGTATGACGACAGTTCTTCCTGCACTAGTCAACCCTCCTGCGAACCACATCCTACATTGCGAGTATGAGGAATTTAGGATCGCGTTACCTGGCTCTCCCCTCTTAAAGTCTCTGAATATAATATATTGTCTGGACAACTTGAGAAAGTAGCATGTCCACAAGACCCGAAATTCATTAGTGTGTGAACAAGAATAAATACAATGTGCGATCATGACTCCACGGAGCCTGGCATGGATCCTAGCTAGGGTATATGGCAATAAAGTGTAACTGCGCAAGCTACTAAATTGTCAATTGACTAGTTAATTAAGTTAAGTTGCAAGGCCGTCATCTTCCTGCTCCTCCTCTTCGCCTTCTTAAAGATCTTCTCGAGATAGATAGCGATAAGCCTGGGGGACAGGCCGCCATCCTGCGAGCTCCCGGGAGATCGCCCACCTTGAGAGCTCATGGGGACTTGACTGATGTTTTTTAATGAAGCATATGCAGTGCGTGGGGGCATCTCCTATGTGTGAGGCAGAAAGTATAGGTATACATGTCAATGGAACACTTAGGCTACGCAGCTCATTTGTGACACCATTGAAATGGTAAGCTTCCAACGCTTCCTCGACACCGCCGTGTCTTCGCCATCCAACCGAAACCCCTTTGGGGTTGTTGTTGTTTGCCTGACAACGGCATTTTTGGTTCCAAGTAGGCTTCTAGGAGGCGTAGGGAACAAGGGGAATAACAGGTTCGAGGCTGCTATGTTGTATTCATGAGAAACATGGAACCTATAATATATATAGATTATATAAATATTGTATTTATATATAAATATATCCATATATATATACACAGAATACTATATACATATATATATAGCTACGCTAAAGAATCCACAAATATATTTATAGGATTATATTTTGTGTAGGTCGGTATATATTATATGAATAATATATATATATATATATGTTATATAGAAGTAGCAATTAATATAATTAATATATAACAATATATTATATTAGCACTGTACTACAGTACCTTGCTGGTATACCGCCTGCAAATATGGGGACTTCAGTATTACTGCTTCCAACCCAGACCCTGTCAACAATACCCTCCGAGACACACGCGGTCACGCAACGAACCTTGCCTGAAATCGCAAACTCCGATACTTGTTCACCCTGATGATGTTCATCTTGTGAATCGGCGAAACATAGAATGTGCTGTTCATGAACCTTGGCCAGCTGATGGGAGACTGTTGGGCTCATGCATGCATGCAGGCTACCAGCTCAGCTAGGAGATCCAGAGAAGGCAGCAAATTCATTCAAGCAATTAGAAACATCGAGATTCCATTTTCGAGTCTTGGTGATCACTGAGTCGAATCAAACTCTGGGCCCCCCACACACATCCAATACTGGACAAGAGTTTCGGGCAGTCCGCATCCCGCGCGATCTGCTCGCTAGGCCGAATCGTAAACGACCTCACTGGGAAGATGCTGAAGCTCATGAGGTCATGCTCATGTATAATAGAAATAGCTTGAAAACTCGCACGAATACTATCCTGCACGTTCTTCAGCTTGGCTCTCGAAACTCAAAGATAGACGCAGTAGCTGCCAAAATAGGTTTCAAGGTGACGAAGCGCTTGCATTATACAGCTAATATAAACCACACCTATCCAAGGCAAGCCGCTTTCTCTCATCCAGATTGTCCGGAACGTCAATCTTCAAGGTTGGGGCCAGGGCACGAATCATATCTCGCTTGGCCTTGCAAGGGCTTAGAGATGTTCATGAAATGGATGGATCCTTCTATAGATCTATTCTATATGCACTACCTGGCCTACTCCGTATCATCATTATATTGCTGATTATGCTTGCCAAGTCTCCCACCCTCCCGGAGAATTGTATTGCTGAGGATCAAGAATTGATTGATGGCTAAATAAACAACGTGATCGAGGTGTACAATAACTGCACAACAACATATTTAAGTAATTGTCTCTCGTAGGACCCCCTATAGAGAAGGAGCCCCAGGGCCTGAAGAGCTTTCTTCCTGGGCGACAGAGCGCTGGGGACGGCTGCTGCTGGTCTTTTCATGCTGGGCTTTTTACAAACCTGAACCGGCTCCTCATCTTTCTCATCTTCCTCCATTTCTACATCCTTTGGCTCCTCCTCATCATTCTCGTCGAAAATGAGCTTTCTTCTCACAGGCTTTTCCTGCGCTTTCTTCTCCACCTTGCTGCTACTTGCCTTCTCCTTCTTTACTGTGTCCTCCCCTTCCTTCTTGGGCTTCGCTGCTTTCTTTGCCGCATTCTTCGGGTTCTGTGATTTCTCAGGTCGCTTGGCCACTTCTGGGGTCTCGATGGGGATTACTGGGGCTGGGCTCTTGTCCTCAACTGCGCTGGATGGTGTTTTTTCTGTTCCGTGCCCCCTGCCTCTCCCACGTGCCCTGCCTCTCCCACGTCCCCTGCCTCTTGCAGATTTAGTCTCATGTTCCTCCTCACTCTCCAGCCCTGCTCTGTCGGGCTCATTATCCTCAGTTGTTTTACCGCCGGCTGCTGCTGCGTTGCGTAGCTTCTGTTGAGCCTCCGTCATTTACATCAACCACGTACGTACTATAGATTAGGTTTGCTCATGAACGAGTGAACGAATCCATGTGTTTCCCACTGCATCATGAACATCCATATAGTGCACCGGATTGCCAAAGTCACCTTTATAAGCTGAAATGCCAACCTTGTCCAAGTTCTTTGAACCTGTTCTTCGTAGCTTTGCTGCTTCATTCATGCTCTCCTCCGCCTGCCTTTTCAAAGACTTGGGCATCTCGGGTTCCTTTGTCAGAGGCTTTCTATCCTGCACGGGAAATGTTAGACTGCAAATTCCACATCTAGATAGATGTATAGATGGGGGTGTGGAGACACAAAAAGGTCGCACGCAAGGGTATTGGCCAATCAAGAACGACGCTTAAGAAATGCAGCCCGCGCAGGCCTGAGAGCATTCTACTTTTACAATACTACGGGAGTAGTGCCATCAACATGTTGATCGTTTGATTGAGCCATGCTCTCCCCAAAGAGGTCTAGCCCAAAACTTGGAAAGGCTCCCATGGAGACGACTCGAAATATGATTATGGCAGCTAATATTATAATATCAATCAGCCAATGCACACACTATGATTGTCCTTGTGCGCAGCTCCGTCTTCTTCATCTCTGGCTTTGTCTCCTGTACGAAAGTCAGGATCCGTTTCCTCAGGCGTTCTTGCATCCTTCGTGCGCTTCCCCTTTTGCCCCTGGGCTTCCAGCTTGCCTTCCTCCGAACCTTCCTCTCGGGCGGGGCAGAAAGGATCTTCATGGCCCTGCACCGGCTCTACCTCCTCATCATCTGTCTTACTTTCTTCTTCTCCTCCCTCTCGCTGGCGCTTGCGCTGGCGCTTGGCCCACCGGGAGGCCATCTTCAAGATGGCATCCATATCTAGATCTTGCTCTGCTAGCTCATCCTCAGAAGGCGCAGCTTGAACGATCTGCGTCTCCAGCTCATCTGGATTGATTGCTGGGCCTTTGTCCTAGACACCAGAGTCTTGCTTAAGAGGCATCGGATTTCAGGATGGTTGAGTTGGAAATTTACCCTTGTCTCCAATTCGAGACATACGCATTGCCTTTACTTCTGCTTCTGTCGGGCCCCACATATAGGTCTATATCTACGGGTCAATAAGTGCAAACTTCGTCACAACTAGTATAGCACGTACTTCAGTCAACACCCTCAAATCGCAGTACAACAACAGCAAGAACGACAAGAACGGCAACAACAGCAATAACAACAAGAAGAACAACAAGAACACCATTTCATAAATTGATTGATTGATGGATATATATATGTATATATATATAGTTGTCATGTAAGATGGGATAGAGCGAGCGAGCAGTAGGCAAACATGAAGTGCGTGCGATTCATATATCATGAGCTCCAGGATAGTGTTGATCAAGTGCTGCCTGAAGTGTACCAAGCACAGTAGCATTCTCTGGAAACTCACGCTGAAGCTAGTGAGATACATAGAAAATTCAAAGGTGTCCCGGCAATTCTGGATCAGCGCTGCTTGAAACCCCAAATGATGACAATTTCCAGAGCAAGATTTGTTGCGTAGCGTGTGTTTCAACTCTACAATAGTACCCGCATGATTAAAAGAAACTGCGCTACCTGTGCGATAGAGTTTTTTCCAACGCCAACAAGATCAAGAGCCCTGTTTTAAATCAGCCTGCCTTGGCAGCAGGCTTCTTCAGTGTCGCGGCTGCTGGCTTCTTCATCGTCTCCACAGATGTTCCCTGGGAGGCCTGCGGATTGTTTTCAGGAGCCTTTCGCACCTGTATTATTATAGAAATGATAAAGCATTCTTATCCATATGAACGGGCATGCTTTAACGGTCCCAAGGTCTAATATATTATATATCATTATAATATATGTAGTTTACACTTTTACTTTCAGGGTTGGGTCTGGCTCTTATGAATTTGATTCGGGTCATCAGGGATATGCGGCAGCTTTTGTCTACAACAGTGTCTGCGAAGTAGATGAGATCGATCGACAACATCTCGACAAAGAATCCATGAATGATACTGCGTATATTGTATATCACGTACTACTGTATAAGTGTTACGCGGACAAATCAAGTAGCTTGTATACGAGTATGCAAGGTAGAAGTCTATTTATTATGTAGATGATGGTGCTCTGAAGTTGTCCAGCTATTGCTTTTTATAATTGCTCCGATCACAAGAGTGGCCTTGCTGTAGCCGGTGACTTGCCCAGCCTCCTGCAGGCAAACAATTTTGATTCAGAGATTAGTTGGATCCAACACAGTCGACGTGGTAAAAGTTCATGAACCTCTTTTAATTAAGGCAGTAGAATCTGCCACAACCAGCATGGACGTCACATCTACGTGTACATGTAGGGATATATATATATATACATACTACATATATATATATGTGTACACACTATACTACTCTTCCTGCATAGGGTACAATCCATGCATGGGGCTCAGTACTAAAATGCCCTTTTTGTACAACCAATTTAAAGTATTGTAATAATATATCATTATAAATATATATATTATCATACATTTCGACTTTACCAGGGACGGGGTGAAATTTATGATTCAGATCATTATAATACTACTAAACTATATTATATAGCCAATATAGGTATGATTTACGGTGTATATATATATATATATTATAGACTAGATTTTTTTAATTCTACATTATATATACATTACGTGTGGAATTCGGGTCCCACCAATAGGCTAGAGCACTAGAGGCACATATCAAAAGCAGTGTTGCGACTGTACCACGGCACAAACAGCAATTATGCGCAAGCAGCGAAAGAACATTGGGTGTTTAGACTCGTGAGCCGGGTCCTTCCGCTTCTCTCTCACAACTTCCTTGAGGACCCCCATTTTCGTGTGCCCACGCCTGCAAAGGCATGGGAAGTAGAATCCAATAGCAGCAGTATTGTCTTCCAAAAGTCAGGACTCGTAAAGCACGAAATGGAAGTGATGAAGTCTTATTTTTTCTGAATGATCCACTTGTAGAACCCTGCCTGGTTTCTTTTGTGCGATGAGCTCTCATCAGCACATAAGCCCCAAGGGACCGATGTAATCCGGCCTCGATCTTACCCCATGCCTGGCAGTCAGTAAGCTCAGCAGGTGTGGGAGATCATATGTACACGAGCAAGGATCGAATCTTTGGAACTAAACTCCGGCACGGCATATAATATACGTCGAAACTGAAAAATCTAGAGTGCTGAATCGGGATATTACTTGACAGGCTCAGCTGTACATGCATGAGACATCGAGAGATAAAGTCAAAGTAAATTACATGCCAGCGCTGCCAAATGATGCATCCTCGAAGGGAAGTTGTTCAGGTGAAATTGCTCAGAACACCAGGCAAGTGCAACCTGGCGAGAGGCAGCACGCTATCTTGGGGATTCGAATTATATGGTACGGTACATATATATCATAATTATGGGTTGTAGCTGCTTATTAACACAGTATATATATACATATCGATCCATTAATATATATACTTTATATGATCAATACTTGATGAAGAGATAAGCATGCAGGGGTCACCGCTGACTCTGTGTGCGTAGGCAACGCATCCGCAAAGCTGGCGAGGTACCCAAGGGCGAACTCGTAATTCCCCTTTTTCTGAACCTGGCCCGTTGGGCATGGACAAACGTTTAACTGAGCTAGGACAGCTGGAGTTTGTGCTCGCTGAAATTCCTATCATGCTAGCGTGTGTCATATACTCGCGCTCGCGCTCGTTTGCGCGGTTTAATTATGGTCCGAATTTATGCAAAGTCATCGTCTTCTGAGCTTCGCAAAGAATCCAATCCAAGCTAGCCAAACAGAACTTTAGTCGCAACTTGTTCACTAGTTTCATACTATATTGTAATTATCGTATAACCCTTTTTAAACTTATCCAGCTTAAAGGTCTCAGCCCGCCTCTTGCTCCCCGACTTTGGCATGCGGCAGGCTGAGGACGGTGAACTTGGGAACCTGAGATAGCGAGGCGCGCAGCTGAAGTGGGTCTGGGTAACATGGGGTTATCTTAGGTAGATAGGGTTCCCAAAGTTGCAACAGAATTTTCAATAGTTTGATCCGACTAAATGGGTCGTCTGGGGGTCCTGGACGTTGAGTTTGCGTTAGCTAAGTTCGATAATAATAATATCGCTTTTGAAGCACGGAACTATATACACATTTGAAAGTTTATCAGCCAAATGAGCTAGATCCAAGGCCTGCGTGCAGCTCTCAAAAGTGCCTGGTCGTGTAAGGTTCCCAGGGCTGCTTACTTGCTGTCATCATGCTGGGGACTCATGTGTCTTCAACAAATGGTTCTCTAGCTGAGGCCCCCCCCCCCCAGATTTTACCTTAATTACTGAATTAATTCATTCAAGTGTAATACATTCATGCTGGCAAGGTGCCCTAGGGTCATCTGGCTTCAACTTCAAACCTGCTCGGAGCTCCTTTCGTCTTGCTTTCACGTAGCCCTTGTCACTGAACAGGTTCGAATAGAACTCCTTGCGCAGAGAATGCTGTAGGAGAGATATTTACAAGCGCAAGCACAGTGTGGGATGGCACCTCCCGGGCACTGTATGAAATCTATAAAGGTTCCCATGCACATAGACGACTATCCTATCAATCCCCTATTTGCAGCAAAAGACCAATCCTATGTAAGTGTTATTATGATATAATCAATCCCGCACGCAGGTCCTGAAGCGTAGCCAAGCGCTGCGGGTCCAGACGGTCCCGTCTGATGCCAGCTTCAGCAAGATTCCAGTTTCGAAGATCCATCTTGGCCCACGTGGGCCCAGTAAGTAAGAGAGCCTATAGATCCGTTGAATAGGGGTTTCAGGGATGTGATCGATTGATCAAGATGATAATAGTGATCCGTGATCTAGACAACACGTAGCTGGAAAAACCTTGGATGGAAGAGACCTCCAACAATAACTAGACTGGAGTCTTCATCAGACTCTCTATGCCCCGGAACCGGTGCAGAGCTAGAGACTGGCCGAACCCTCACTCAGCACCCTTCATAATATAAATAAGCCAATTAATGTATCTCTAGGGCACTACTTGTTGCGATTGCTGTATGATCGGTAACCCAGGAGCTAGCATGCACATACGGGTGAAAGTTCACAGCTTGGACCTATCAGCAGATACATACACATCTAATCCTGATCAACCAGGCACCCGCTGAGACAAGCATAATATGGGGAGGCGCACCCATGACATCCTCCATTGCATCCTCCTGCATATAGCCCAGCTGGCCTTAGTCAACACTACATTCTTGGAGAAGCGTACATGGATCCCAGAAGTTTAAACAAACACAGGCGCTCTTCCTGCATGGGACAGATATTTTTGGAAAAAAATTGTATGGTTATCATGCTAATTAAGCTTAATAAGATCATAGATCATATATTCTTTGCATCTATTAATAGTTGTGTGCATGTACGTACTATACTTACAATATTTATATAAATAATCAAGCTACTACAATTTAATTTTTCAATGTTTCAATTCATGAAGTCAAGTACTTCCAGAGTATACTTGGTGTAGAAGCTGGACCCGAGCTCCAGACATATGCTGAGAGAACGTTTCATGGCAGCGTCGAAAGAACCTGAAGCAGCAGATTTGGGGTATTGATTTTGGGGATCGAACATTACATATCCAGAATGCTGAGGCAAAGGCCTCCTCAGGACGATATCGGTAGTGTTGAAGGCCATCACGAGGCACATGCAAGGCAGGACGGGCTTCGATCAAGCTAGGATTCTAGTTTCTGACGCCGATCTCAAAGATGGGTTCCAGATGAGCTCATGAGGTTATGGCGCCCGAATGACACAACAGGTTTTATTTGATTTGAATGGTTGATATTCTGGAGCGCGAACTAATGAGGAGAAATCCTTTTGATTGCTTGCTAGTGGGATTTAGACAAGCTCACAAAGCTTCAGAGGGCACACAACGGCAACTTAATCCTGCCAGAATGCCCTGGGCATCAATCGTGTTCTTCATCAAGGGCCCTGATAGGTACTCAACTGTTCTATTTCATGATTACTCTCTTCTAGTTGCTCGTCAGGATTATTTGAAGATTTCATGAAAAAAGGGTGAGATGACAAAACCCCGTCTTTCGCGACAAAATTAGGTCTTTACCCCAGGACTTGACTTTTCCAGGTCTTAGACGCTCAGGGTATATATACTATATAGCTACATGGGGCCTTTGGGTTTAGGATGTGCCTCAGGGGCGTAAGGCTTGCTTACTGGATTCATGAGTATTGCGGTTATAAGGGTTTCGGTTTAGCAGAATTAAGGTCCAGGGATCAGGCTTCCAGGACCTTCCTTGTACCCTTAATTGGAGACATATGGTCCCTCGTAGTAGGTACGAAGAAAGTCTAGGTTAAAGGCTTATTTATATGGTTGGCCGCGCCAGGTTGCACTCGGGAAAGGAAAGTGACCGCCGTCTTGTCCCACAGTGGTTGCACTGGCACACGAGAGCTGTATGGCTTTGCAACCCTAGTGGCCCTAAACCATACCTGTCACCCCAGTTACCAACAGTTTTGTGGGTTGTACCCCAAATTAAGGGGTAATTACTACCAAGCTGTATAGGCAATTGGGGTGACACTTAAAATCTAGTGTTTCTTCCCTTAAGGGTCTAGGTACCTAATCATCATATACTTTCCCAAAACTTGTTCTACGATTACTATTACCAAAACCCAAGTATCCCTAAACATCCCCAGGCCATTAGTGCAGGTAAGGCCATCCTCAATAACTACCTAAGACTCCGCAAGAGGACGTGAAGTACAAATTGTCTGCACCCTGGTAGTACCCTAGGGGTCCATCTTGGGTACTTGGGACTTGGGTAATAGTAGTTATGATATAGGTTCGGGGTAAGTGGATTTGATTATTGGGCACTTGGAGCGTTAAAGGGTACCTCCAGATTCTAACAATTCAACCCTCAATCCCGTACATAACCAACCCATATCCAAGAACCCTCAGACAGCCCAGCACCTGAAACACAGCCCAACCCCTTAAACTAGCCCTGTAGGAGTTCATGGGAACGGAGACGGAATTGCATGAGCTGGCTGCGTTGCCGGAGCTGGCTGTTTTCGAGTGGAAGGACACGCGGAATCTGTTCCGGTTTCTGGTTCACGTATACATTTTGGGGTCTGTGGTTGAGGGATTTTCGATCGGAAGACCCCAAGTTGAAACGAGGTAACATCCGACGGTCTCTTTTGAGGCACTGTCGTTTGAAACACACTATACACCCCAAAAGTAGGCAAACCCATAGCCCAAAACCTTTAACAACAGCCCACAGCGCCACTATTCTGCATAGCTTTGGGGTCTAAACCCTGAACCCTAAATAATATAGAAGTTTCCATTTTCTTTTCCATTATTCTACATACCTAGACCCTCCTCCTACCCTCTATTAGGGCCTAAGTACCTGCTATTAGGGATCATATATCCCCAATTAAGGGTACAAGGAGGGTCCTGGTACTTTTGGGAGTTCAGCTAGTGTTTGGCACACGGCTGGGATGCAACCAGGGTTGAGTTTTCCGGGATGAGGAGTCATGTCCATGAGGGTCCAAGGACCCAAAAATGGGATCCCTTTGAAGGCGTTATAGGGGGATGTATATATATATATATTTCTATTTCTATTTATATGTATATGTATATGAGGACATATGGGAACTATACAGGATAGGACCGAAATAATAGGGCTTTGGACCCCAAATAGTATAATATTAAGGGTAGCGGGCCCTAAAGCCCTATTATTTG
>CAJNIZ010005558.1:119242-171331 GCA_905231905.1 Symbiodinium pilosum
AGTAGTTAGAACATGGCTTTGGGTAATTTATAGTAAGATCCCCATATACCCCATACTCTATCTAGTTAAGGGGGACTACAACCATAGCTATGAAAAAAAATACCTACTGTACTACGTCACACGCCACACGAGTCTCCAAGTAGGGCTTGGGGGTTAGGGCGGCTGCAAGTCCAAACGCCCCTGCAGAATCCGTTTCCACCCATGTTCCATCTACTTAAGGGGGGCTATAACCCCAATATAGACCCTTTTATAATATAGTAGTTTCCATACCCTTTTATAATATAGTAGTTTCCATTTTCTTTTCCATTATCCCTGTTTAACCCCTATAAAACCCTTAAGGGGTTATATACCCCTTTAGGGTGACCATCTGCAAGCCCAAGCCCTGCAGGAACATGTCGTCCGTGCTGCTGGTGGGCCTCCCATCGGCAGATACCGCCGCCCCGCTTCCCGAAAGCTTGCCATTGTGTCCTGGACAGAGCTGTAGAGTTTCAGGGTTTCGGCCTGCACCATGCGGCGTTTAGGGTTGCAAATAGGCACCCTTCAAGGGGGGTTCTGGGGATATGTAGTGGATCTAGATTCACCAAGTACCCGGAGGAACAGTTGCCTACATTGCACCACATGAGGGTAACTCCACATCTATTTCGGGTCTAGGTCACTCTGGGTACGGGCGGGGGGGGGGTCTTGGGTTGAGGGTTCAGGGGTTGCAGGTTCTTGGGTTGTAGCTGTCGGTGTAATAGTACTTCAGCATTAGCTGAAGCTTTCGTTGCCGTAGGTGTAGCAGACTTACAACTGCTATCAAGCTCTCAATGAGAGACAAACTGCACACTCACCCAAAGGCTTCATGTAGCTATATGGTATACACTTGGGTTTCAAAGTAGTTCTATGGGAACTTCCTTGGTCCCTAATTATATACTATATAGCTACATGGAGCATTTGGGTCATGGACACAAACCTGCAAATGCAATGGTATATACTTGGCTTTCAAAGTAGTTCTATGGGAACCTCTGTGGGCCCTAACTATATACTATATAGCTACATGGAGCCTTGGGGTCATGGACACAAACCTGCAACGTGCGCTGCGGAGATAGTGCTTGTCTCGGAGGAAGCTGAGCTACGTTTCCACGTTTGTTTGGGGCCGCGAGTTACCAGCTATAGGATGATTTCGAATATTCACCAGCTTGTCAAGAAGATAAACGATTCAGTAGGCGCCTAAACCCTGAACTGCTTCTCAGGCCGCTGTTGGCTTGAATGGCCTTGGTGCTGAATCCTACACCCTCGTGAACCTGTGTCAGTCCTAGACCCTAAAACCTGCACATTTTAGGCCCTAAATCCTGAACCCGAAGCCTAGCGCGCCATGAACCCTAAACCCTACACCGCACCCTAAACTCCAACCCCACCCAGACCCCTCGAAAAATCCAAAAATTAGATCCCCTATCTGGACCCATTATAACCCCTATATAATCCTTATATAATTTCCCATATGGTTCTGGGGGATCTAATTTTTAGATTCCTTTGGGGGTCTGGGTAAGCCTAAAGGCCCTCGCGCTGGGAAGTGCTGCCGCCCTGGCTGCCTTCCTGATCGCGCGGCGCCGGAGGAGCGCAAAGTGAGCTGGCATTTTGCTCCTGCAGGTGCATGGGACTAGGGTTTAGGGTTTAGGGTCTAAACCCCTAGTAGCCTCCTTAATACTGGAGAATCAAATGGAAAAGACAATGGAAAATGAAATGGAAACTGCTATATATAGGGTCATGTAGGGGATTGTAGGGGTTATAGTTTTCGTCTAAACTCCTAGTATCTCCCTTAATAAGCTACAATACTCCCCTATGTAATCCCCTAGAAAAACACCCTTTATAAGGAGTGTAGACTATAGCTCATACCCTAAGGGTCCAAGGACCCAAATAATAGGGCTTTAGGTCCCAAATACCATTATAATATTATAGTATTTGGGCCCTAAAACCCTATTATTTGGGTCCTTGGACCCTAAAACCTAAACCCTTAACCCTAAACCTTAAACCCTATTATTTGGGTCCTTGGACCCTTAGGGAGATATTCCGTTCTATGTAGAGCTCCTAAGTCCCATGAACCCCCAGGATGAGGATTCACTACGAATCCCCAAATAGAATACACGTCCAAAGGCTCCTTGTAACAACCACACGGTTTAGGGTTTAGGGTTTAGGGTTTAGGGTATTGTAGCTACGTAGTATATACTTAGGGCCCAAAGGGATTCCCATAGAACTACTTCGGGGCTCCAGCATATACCACATAGCTACGTGGAGCCTTGGGGACTTCTACGGAGCTTCATCAAAGCAGCCATGGCTGCTTTATTGTTTTAAGCCGCGCCCTACCTGCCCAGAGAGCCTTTCAAAGGGGAGTAGGGTTTATGGGGTTTAAGGTTACGGTTTAGGGTATGCTACGAAGTTTGGTGTTCTTATACAGTCTCACACATTCATACTCTATAGTTAAAGCCCCTAGTCTTGACCGTCACGGCCTGCACTCCCGTTCCGCGTTACGCCTGTACCTAGGTTTTCTCAAGGATCCTCAAGATATGGGCATTTCTTCAAGCAATGACTACAGAATATCGAGTCAAAGGCTCTACCCTATGAGCCCCTGTAAGCCCCAGATATCTGTTCGGTCCGCAGGGGACCTCATTTCCACCTGTATGTGGGGGGTTTCTCAACATCAGGGCCTACTGTATACCCTTACTGGCTTAGGGGATTGCTGAGGGCCTTCCCAGAACACGCACGCATTTTTGGGGTAATGCAGGATTACAGTGATATGGCCGGCTTATAGAGCAGCAGACTTATAGAAGTTTCCTATTATAGTCCCCCTTAAGTAGATAGAATATGGTTTTGGGTATATTATCATAAGATCCCCATATACCCCATATTCTATCTACTTAAGGGGATTATATGTTACGTGCGGTTTCAAGCGCGGTGCGCAGTCCAACAGTGATCCTAGCGGGCGGATGGGCCTCTAGATCCGGCGGTTTTTAGTTTGGTTAGTGGCGCCATGCATGACCATTTTCCGGAAGTTGTGGTAGATATCCTTTCTGAAACAAGAGTACATTTTTGGTAGCTGATCCCTGCTTTTGCCCTCCTGGCCCTCTGCTCATGCAAAAAGGGCCGCCCCAGTCCAAGAGGGCAAGTCGATATCTGCAAAGTCGGAGGACTTTCCACAATCTCTCACGGGTTACGGAGTTTCAGCCACTGTAAAACTGACCTGGTGCATTGATGCGCTGATTCAACTTCGCGCAGAGTCTTGTACGAGTTTTGCGTGTTCTGTTTTGCGTTTAGAGATTTGCAGCTTCTGTTGATACAAATGTGGGGTCCTGATTAGTGTAGGAGATCTCACCCCCCACACAAAATAGGGTCCCTAAGTTATGTAACGGGGCGGGAGTCCCCCTAAACGAATCTGGATCCTAGGTTGAAATTAAATTCAATCGGAGGGATCAGGATGGGCTCGGGAACAGAGCAGAAGGGTTTCGGAAGGCATTTCGAAGGGTGCCATAGAATTATTCGCGATTTTTGTGTTTGGCCGCGCAACTTCGCACAATTAAGGGCCCCCAAACGAATCAGGGGGTGCTGAAAAGTTTCGGCGAAACTTCGCATAAAGCCCCCCCCCCCCCCTCCCCCACACTAATCGGGACCTAACATTACACACGCTGCATAACGAAAAAAGTCTTAGGAATCCATGCATGGTGTTTCTAGCATAACTGAGGTCCATAGCAATGTGTGGAAGCATATCTGCATTTCTGCGATTTGCAGGACCTTTAACCATATTTATTGCCATCATGGCCCACCTATAACCCAACTTTTAACAGGGGCAATCCCTGTACGCTTCCTAAAGCCTAAGCCCTATACCCAATGCATCCCAGCAAATCCCTGTATAGGTCTAGATATCCCTACATAATCCCCTGCGGAGTTCTTCCCTGGAGGTTTGTGATTAGGGTTTTAGGGGTTTAGGGTTTAGGGTTTACGGGTTTAGGGTTTAAGGTTTTAGGGGCTTAGGGTTCAGAGTTTAGGGTTCAGAGTTTAGGGTCTAGAGATCTTTAGAGGAAAAGTCCGAGACCGACACCCCGAAGCGATGAGGATCGCTTTGGTCAGCTGCGAAGTTTCTCGAAACATGCTTCCAAAAGCCCTAAGACCCGAAGGGTCCATGTAGCTATATAGTATATACTTAGGGCCCAAACGGGCTTCCATAGAACCACTTTGAAACCCAAGTATGTACCATATGGCTACATGGAGCCTTTGGGTAAGAGTCGGCTTTTATCCTAGACCCTCCTCCTACCCTCTATTAGGGCCTGAGTACCTATTACATAGTTCTAGTCGATCCCCAACTAAGGGTACAATGAGGATCCCTGGGTTAAGCTTGCATACATAATCTGTAGTCTTCTTAGGAATTTTTTGATTTTGATTATATAGCCATTAGGAGATCTAAAACATAGTATTTCTATTGTAGGTCTAAGGAGACCACAGTAATATCTACGCCAAGCCCTTAATAACAACCAAGATGCCAAAGAGGGGGCTCTTATTGACCCTTGCATGGCTGTGATGTAATCTCTGGACCCTAAACCCTGAATAATTCCCCGCAGCCCTACATGGCACTCCGTGGGTCCCCCAGACGAGCGGTATAGGCTTTAGGGTTTTAGGGTTAAGGGCCTAGGGGTTTAGGGTTTACGGTGTTAGGGTTTAGGTGTTTGGGGTTTGGGCCCAAGTTTGAGAAACTTCTGCTTTGCTTCAAGTACATCACGCCAGCTCAAAGTTTTCTCGATCAAAAAGGACAGCTGTGCAGGGCCGCATGTGGCATCCTCCAAATTTAGGTCCACATGTAGCTGGTAGGAATTGCACATACTGACACCATATTTTCGGACGTTTGTTTTGGGACTTCATGCGCATGGCTTCTAATCTAGAAGGCGCTTAGGTGAAGGATCTTGCAGGGGCACGGTGGGGGATCCGTTCAGGATGAACTTGGCAGTGCTGGGCTGACACAAATAATAGGGTCCCTTTAAAGGGGTTCTAGGGGGATATATATATATATATAGATATAGATAGGGACAATATAGGGATTATATAGGGGTATATAGGACCCAAATAGTAGGGTTTGGCCCAAATACCAATAGTATTATAGTATTGGGGCCCCAAAGCCCTATTATTTGGGTCCTTGGACCCTGAGGAGAAAGCTGGGTGATTCCCCAAAATGTGACATGCTCAGATGCAGGGATTTGCTGCTCTACAATCCAAGCCCTTACCTATCTTTTAACCCTAAACCCTAAACCTTACATCCTGAGGCCTAAAGCCCCCTTGACAGCCCCCAAGCCCCTCGAAAGTACTAACCACCATTCCCATATAGAAACCATAATCTTGAACCCTGCAGCCTATAAGACTTATACACTATCTCCCAGTGCTGAAGCCTCCAAAACTACAGTGCTGAAAGAAAGTCCCAAAGCACTGATAAAAAAGGGATTAGGGTTTGTGTTTAAGATGAATTGCCAGAACTAGCATGGACGAAGGTAAGCTAAACACAGCACTGTGCTTCTGGCGAGAGCTTGTGTGGGGCTTCCATGTTTGCCTCTTTGTGCGGCTATGGTTTGTCTTGGTCCCTTTTGGGCATCATTCTCGCAGAAACCGCAGGTGTTTTGCCCTAAACATTTACCGCACGAGGTACAGTCTCATTTTCAGAGTCATGAAATACAGGTGGCACCCAGGGCAAAGGTTCTACCAAAACTCTTCCAACTTGCCCCGGAGCCCCAAAAGAGGCCCTTAAAGACTTCTGTCTCTTAAACAAGCTGGCGTTAGTACGCAGTAAGGGCATATAGTCCCTACATAATCCCTAGTTTCTCCCTACGCACCCCCAGTAAGTAGGCAGGTAATGTGTCCAGTTCTCCCCCTTCTTAACCTGGTCGCTAAGTCCCCTGACCCTCCCAGTGATAGCCCTGAAGCAGGATAGTCCAATGTTGTAAAGCCCACTATCCCCTGACCCCAAACCATAATTTACCGGTTCTTATTAAAAGGGAATAAGGGAATACACTCCCTACTTGGACGGTCAGGGGGACTTAGTAAGTAGGTTAATAACCCCTATAACCGTTATAGTAAGCCTAGTTATCCGACGTATTAAGCTACCTAGTAAGTACCCCTGACCCTCCAAGTAGATATTATAGTCCCACATTCCCGACTCAGCCCCAGCAAGATAATCCATTAGAAACCTATAGTGCAGTCCACACCTCTACTTACACCGTTTAAGTATAGAGTTTAGGGCTTAGGAATTGCCTTTTGGGCTGTTCTTAGGGGTTTTGGACCATTCTCTCCCCTACTTTGGGGGCCTAGGTAAAGCTTCAGCCCAAACAAGATTCGATGTGCGTCGAGCGGGAGTTTCTAAAAGTTGTGGGTGGGTCCTGCTGCTATGCGGTTGTATAGGGTTCGTTTAGGCTTATATGGGGTTGTATAGGGTTATTGGCAGCGTTGCTGGTGGTGTATGCGGTGGCCCTGGTGTCAGAGAGAGTGAGAGAGAGAGATCCGCATGCTGCAGACAGGCAGCTACGTGGCGACTGCTGGAACTGAATGAGAAGGTAGGCTTTAGGGATTCAGGTTTAGGGTGGCTGCCGTGAAAGCCCTAAACCGTAAACCGTGCCCTTGAGCGCAGACAGCCCAATGTCCCGTAATAAGGGAATAATTGGGTAATATATTTCAAATGATACTAGGATCTCTGATATGATTTGAGGTATATTTCCGAACCCTAAACCCATATTTTATGCTTTCACGCATATTCCATAATTAAGGGACATTGGGCTTTTGGGGGGGCGTGTTTAGGATTTCACCAGATCAAGTCATAAGGCTTCGGGGTATAGCGGTAAGGTTTAGGGTTAAAGGAGATTACAAGGTTTAGGGTCATAAGGTTTCAGGGCTTAGGGGTGCTGAGTTTTGAATTTCGGGTTTGGGGTCAGGGGGGCTTAGGTCCGTAGGGGCTTTCACTTATAGGGTTTGGGGATGTAACTGCGGGCCGGGACCATGGATGTCGGCAAACTGTTCCTACATAAGCTATAGTCTAAACTCCCTAAAGGGGCTTACATCAGGGATTATATAAGGGAGTAGTGTAAGGATTAGCAGGGGGCATACTAGGAGTTTAGACTGTGGCTCACATGTCAAGAACCGATGCCCATTTTTTAGTTGTTTAACTATTGCGTTACAGTGAAGGCCGCCACGGTCCAGCATGATCCCTATAGTAGTCTCTGCATAATTCCCCATATCCATCATTCTCATCCATTTTCTCAATAGCAGACCCTAAGGCATAGACCATAACCATCCTCTATGAACACACCCTAACGCCTGAACCCTAAGCTCTGAACCCCTAATTAAATACGGCCTAAGCCGTTAAATGTCCCTTTCCCCTGAACCCCTAAACTCAAAGCCCTAAGCCCTAAATCCCAGCCGAAACTCAAATCCCTGAGCTCCATTCGCCCTATATCCCTCAACCCCAACCCTGGGGCTCCATGTCTGTAAATAATATTTACATTGGGCCCCAATACCTATAAATAGTACCTACATTCGGCTATTTGGAGCCCTAGGGTAAGCCCCTATCCTGTCCGCAGATCCGCTCCGCGGGCAGTCTGGCAAAGCTGGTGGACCAAACCCCCGACGACGAGGTTCAGCAAGATCACATGAATTTTAGTCTTTACTCCTTAAAGGGGGGTTATATAGAGGATGGTTTAGGGAAGGATTATAGGGCTTATGATGAAGGGGGATACTAGGAGCTGAGACTTTAGCTCACATGGGTTGGGATCTAGGTTTGCCGTTCATAGCGTTTACCTGTGACCCCAAACTACCTGCAGCTTAGTAGTTATTACCCCTTAATTAGTAAGTGTAGCGGTACAAACAATAATCCGTAAGGTAATTAGGGTCACAGGTATGTTCAAAGCCTTGATTAGGCTAAAGTGTTTAGGGCTTAGGTCTGCAGATTCAGGGTTTAGGATTTAGGGCTTAGGATTTAGGATTTAGGGTATAGGGTTCAGGGTTTTAGGGCTTAGGATTTAGGGTTCAGGGTTTAGGGTCCCACACTGGGGCTCCAAGTTGGTGTTTTTTGTCCTGTTTAGACACCGGAGAGCCCTGAGGGTTCACCCTGGGGCTCCATGTTTATAAATAATGCCTACATTGGGCCCCAATGTTTGTAAATAGCACCTACATGGAGCCATCTGGAGCCCTAGGGGTAGTTTCGGGAAGTTTCAGAAAATTGGGTCCCGGGGTGTTCCTTTTTTGGGGGAGGGGAGGGGAGGAGTGGGGTAGCATAGGACTTTGCTTTGCATTCCAAAGATAACCTACACCTTACACCAAAGGGTTAAGAAGGGTATCCCTAATGTCAGGAGACGGCGCCCGGGGCTTGGCGGGGAGAACTCCTGCAAGCAGAACCCTAAACTAACAACCCTGTTTTCGAGTACGAGGATTGATGCCAAGCAGGATATACCTGCAGTAACCTATCCACTCATAAGATAGGATGTTGTACTTCATAGTTTGACATCTTCAGTTCTTTGGGGTCATTCCCCCTTACAACTATGTTCTTACACTTTTTTTTATGAAGGGATTACTATAACTCGTATTACCCATTGTGGCCATTGTAACTGTAAGGGGGGATGACCCAAGGTGTAGGTTACTCGGAGGATCTTTTGACTTCGTAAGTCTACCTGTTATCCCTAATAACCCCTATTATAGGCCTATCTAGCCCAAGTTACTAAATAGAGGTACTACTGGATGATCCAAGTAGACCTCAACCCTAAACCCTACATACACCCTAAACCCCTGTGCTTCCGTGGGTTTACCACGGCCTTAGGCTGTTAGGGTCATGGAGTTTCGGGTATAGCACAGGGTCTCACAAGATCCAGCTCCATGTTGGCTTCTTAGGCAATACCATCCCCAGACTTTCAATCAATCCGTGGTTCGACCAAGTGGTAGCCTGTACCAGCGGGTTCTTTGGTCCTTAATATACTTTGTGCCACCCAGACCTCCACTTTTTAAAAGTTCAGGGCGTGCGAATCGACAATATTTGACATTTTGCAGTATGGTTTTCTGATACTTTTGACCCTGAATCTTAAGCCTACACTGTCAACCCCACATCCCAAATCTGAATCTTAAGTTAAGTCCCCCCCTGTGTCTTGCTTGATCCCGACTGGACGGTATTCTAACCTTTTTGTCCCTAGTCCCTAAACCCCTTAAACCCTAAACCCCTTAAACCCTGAACCCTAAGCCCTAAACCTAGGCCCTATACCTTGTGTCTGGGTGCATATTGAGGAGTTCCACATAGACCCTCATACTGTACCCCGTTGTTAGGCTTCCTAACTTGGTGTCTGGTATCTTCTAACATAAAATTAGCTACGGTAAAAGAGGGGTAGGGTACAGAGATCCAGGTAGGCAGGAATCCAGTAATCCCACGTGGGCATATCACTCATCGTCAACGTACAGTTGGCGGATTAGGGTGTAGGTCTTCGTGTTTTTCCCCTAAACCCCAACCCCTAAACCCTAAACCCTGAATCCCTAAACCCTGAACCCTAAACCCTGAACCCTGAACCCTAAAGCCTGAACCCTATCCTAAACCCTGAACCCTACCCTGAACCCAAGAGGATTCTGGATTGGAAGTTGCACCTTGGCCATACATTGAGGAGGCTTTTCTCGAAACAGTAGCAGAGTACACACTAGGTATGAGTCGGGTTTAGGGTTCCTAGACCCTCCTCCTACCCTCTATTAGGGCCTAAGTACTCACTATTAGGAACCATATATACCCCCAAATAAGGGTACAAGGAGGGTCCTGGTTTAGGGCAAAAGAATGAGGGTTTAGGGCTTCAGGGCTTCAATTTATTTTTGGCATTGCCTCGCGTCTTGGATTCCGATTTACCAATGCAAAAGCGCTCCCCTCTCTCTGTTTGGGGAATATGGGCTCAGATAGGCCAGGGTTTGGGTGCTTTGCCTTGTAAAAAAACTATGTAAGCCCTAAACCTTAAACCCTACACCCTAAACCCTACACCCTCAGGGCTTAGGGCTGAGGCCTTGCCAACATGAAGAATCAATCTCAGACAACAGTCGTGTTGAAGGTGCACGACCTTTAGTATCTCCGAAAGCGCCATATCCTTTAATTAGGGCATATACCTCAAATCGTACTACGGGGGTTAGGGTATCCCTGACTAGGAGATACGCGGTTTTCAGGGTTTGCCAGGTAAATGATACTTTGGGTCATGCAGAGAATTTAAGCGTCAACAGCCCGAAAACATGACTTACCCCAATCATCTCCTCACATTCCCCACACAGATCCTTAGGGACTGTAGAAGCCCCAGTTTTGTCCTAATCTTGAACAAAAAACCTAAACCCTAAACCCTAATCCCTAAACCTTAAACACTAATCCCTAAACCCTAATCCCTAAACCCTAATCAAAGGTGGAGAACAAGATGCTTGTCCACTCGAACTCTGCGAAGCAATGCAGTTGGGACAGAGATGTCGGCTGCCTCAGCGTCCCTTGAGTCTTGTTGAACAACATTTTAGCTTTTAGGGTTTAGGGTTTAGGTTTTAGGGTTTTAGGGTTTTAGGGTTTTAGGTGTAGGGTTTAGGTTTTAGGGTTTAGGGTTTAGGTTTTAGGGTTTTAGGGTTTAGGTTTAGGGTTTTAGGGTTTTAGGAGTTTGGTTGTAGGGTTTAGGGTTAAGGGGGTCATGTGTACCTGAGCCTAGTGTAACTCCTTGGGACTTAGCTTGGACCTTAGACCCTCAACCCTTTGGGATTCCCTTCTACTCCTCCTATAATTAGTTATATTTACCTAATGGTGAACCTTAAGTAGGAGTCCTAAGTGCCACGTACGTACATTAAAGAAAACCCCAAAGCCCAGAAACCCCAAAACGTTCGAGGACTACTCCCTCTGCGTCTTGAAAACAGGCCTGATATGGGATGCAATGTAGGGCTTCAAAGTCAAAATTTAGGATTTAGGGTTTAGGAGGACAATGGCCATATGAGAGGGAGTTTTAAATGGGTAAGCCGCACCCCAACACAGGGTGTGTATGCTATTTTACAAGACAGATACAATCTTAGCTGGTTTCAATAACCCAAGAACAACCTTCATACGTAGGCTTCTTTTGAGAGCAAAGTCGACGTTCAAGATGTAAAGTTCGGTCCGTAGAATCCTGAGGAACTATCATTGTTGTTAGTCGTTCGTCCTTGTATAGCTACAATGAAACGAGCCCAGAACCCTTTTCCACAACAATCTCCACAGAAAAGCCCCGGCATGAGTCCAGCTTCCATTTCATGTTCGAGGTTCTTTTCCTTTGGCTCTTGTTTCTCTAATCTTTTTAGGCACCGTATGTTGTGGATTATTGCGGCTTGAGTTGCCCCAAACCGTTATTAACCATAACACCAAAAACGAGTTTAGGAGGGCAACACACATCATTTGCTCTGTTTTTGAAGACGAGATGCTATGCATCCAGCTGTGTTGGCCTGGCATCTCCCAGGCATCCAAAAAGCCGTTATGGACTGCCTGCAAATACATTTCCCTACAACTTGGTGTGTGTGGTTGAAGTGCTTGAACTTAGCTAGATAGACCTACTGGTGTAAGATGCTTCTCTTGGGTGCCATTGCCATGCGAGTGTGAGGTTCTTACCACTGGTAAGTGCTGGCGCATGCATATGCAAGCGAGCAGGAAAAGAAACACATACCTACGAGCTTGCGTCATGATGCATGTCATCTCCAGGAGAATCCTCTGATTTTGCTCCCCCTGTGCCTTTAGCAGAACGCTCATGCCTGTGGAAGTTGTCGAAATTGTATAGCATTCAGGCCAGGTGATTCCAACTTGCCTGTCAGTACCCGTCGTATCAGCCAGACAGCCTTGTGCAGGCATGGAGCAGGCAGAGCAATGTGAAGCGCCCCAGCTGTGGAAGAGTTTTGTTTTGGTTGCTGTTCAATCGCAGGAATGTGTGAGGGTATGAACTGTGAGACTTACCCGGGCTTGCTTGAAATGGTAGTTTTCCAAAATAATGGAACCCTCATATAGACCCCCAAATACTATAGTCTATAGTCCTTATTATAGGGGACCCCCAAAAAGGGTACCCCTAGATTTGGGAAACCCCCAAATAAGCTGAAGTCCACAACTGCCACCTTTGTGACGCAGTACCTTTTCCACAACTTTCATGGCATTTGATTCAGCATACGCGGGTTTCCCCAAATAAGCCAAAATTAGGGGTACCTTTTTAGGGGCCCCGATAATAAGGATCGTAGTATGTTGGGGTCTATACTTGGGTCCCCTTATTCTGGGAAACTACCATACATCTGGAGGCACGTAAAGCCCGAACACTTTGCATTCCCTAATCAGGAACCCTGAACTCTAGACCGTTGTTCCTAAACCCGAACCCATTGGTGGGGTGAACAATGCAGACAGATCGGTTTGACGGGAGCATGAACAGGCTTTCTGCGCGAGTGTTCCTCCCCACTGCACTCTAACAGCCTAGGTATCCAGCATAGGGACCCTGTGACCCCCATCCTAAGGCATTCGGAAGGGCTCCTTATGTCGCCCAAGAAGATGCTGTATGTCCACGGATTGGTTTTTTGTTGTTGGGAATGGCACCTTGATGTCAGCGGCTTGGAGTCAACATAGTTTCCATTGTCTTCTCCACTCACTACGGACCTCAATATAGACTCCAACAGAATATATTATAAACCGCATTATAGGGGCTCCTCAAACCCACCCTAAGCCCTAAACCCCTACACCCCCAAAACCCTAATTTTCGGAAACTCAGATATCTGGGCACAATCAGCCCTGAACCCAGAGGTTGGTTGACGGGGCCAAGCATCCCGTGCGCTGTTCAAGTTAAGTGAATTTATCGGTTATATAGGGATAATGGAAACGAAAATGGAAACTAGTATAGTACAATGGGGTATATATTGGGGTTATAGTTTAGGAATTAGAATTTAGGCTCAGGGTTTAGGATGTTTAGGCAAACCCTAAACCCTAAACCCTGTTTTGCGCACTTGAAGCAGACGGCTGAACAGAGGTCAGCACAGTGCATGTCGCTGAGACCAAGCCTTTTTGCTGGTGGCTCTGCAACTTGGTTTTTCCTGCTCCCTAAGGGTCCAAGTACCCGATAATCATATACCTACCCAAAACCTGCACTAGAATTACTATTACCAAAAACCAACAATACCTAATTATCGGGTGCTATAGACCCTAAACCCTAAACCCTTTATACCCTAAACCCTATATACCCCTTTTTAAAGGGACCAACTTATTGGGTACATGGACCCTTAGGGGGTCATGTCGTGGGCATTTCCGGCAGTCAGGGTTTCCTCATGCATTCCAAGTCATCCTCCTAACCATAGGGGGCCTCAAAGGGTCTATTTAGGGTTAAGGGTATAGTAGGGTTTAGGGCTTAGGGACCAGGGAACTCTACACCTTATGTCCCTCTATCTAGAGCCCCTAGAAGCCGTTTCAAGGGTCGCCCCATTCGGAGGAGCCCCCATCACTCGGGGCCGTTGGGGAAGGAGATCTTGAGTTTGGGGCTTCCCCAACATCATTCCCAAAACCAAGGTTCCCTAAGGCTTAGGCTTTAGGGTTTTAGGGTTTAGGGCTTGGGGTTTAAGGTTTAGGGTTTAGGCTTTAAGGCTCAGGCTTTCGGGGACCCTTAAAGCAGATACAGCGGCTATTCAACAGGTAAGTTTCTGACAGAACTAGCAGGCGAATGAAGATTGCAAGAAAAAAACACAGCTTCCACACCCAAGAGATCTTGCCACATTTCCCCGAGCGGGCGATGCATGTCTATAAGGCAGTTTCCGTGAACAGGGGAACACCAATATAGACCCCAAGATAGTACAATCCTCATTCTGAGAACCTTCAGCCCTCAACCCCAAAACGTCTGCCCTAAACCCTAGAACCTCTACCCTAACCTTCAACCTAAACCCTAAACCATAAAATTTATGCCCAAACCTAGAGGCTAAACCCTAAAACCCGATACCCTAAATTTAAACCCCAAGCCCCTCAATTTAACTGCCTCAATGTGTTCAACACATTTGCCAGGGAGGTTGCCGGATCCCAACACGACGGGGGGATAGTTTAGGGTTTAGGGTGTAGGGTTTAGGGTTACTGTATCTGCGTGTATATTCTTAAATGTCCCTGGACACCCATTGGGTATATACTTGGTCTCGTAGCAGTAGGCTTCCACTTCTGGAGGGCAAACTACCACCCAAAACGGAACCCTCAACCTTAAAACGCTGAACCCATAGCCCATGCCCTGCTTCGGGGTCAGGGGACTTGGCAAGCATACTTATATCTCCTGCACGCCATTTAATCACCCATCTATCCCCATTGTGACCCCACTTACTAAGTCATCCTGACCCCTCAAGTAGACGCAAGATCAGCCCTAAACCCTGCAGCCCTAAACCCTTAAACTCTAGACCCTAAACCTCAAACCCTTTACTGCAACCCGTAACCCCTAAACCCTAAACCCTAAACCCCCGAACCCCAAATTGGCCACCCTTTTCAGGCAACCAGGAGTCCTCCTGTCCCAGCTTTTCGATTCGAGAGCCTTTCTGCGCTGTGGACCAGGCTGCGCGCGGCTTCACAAGGTTCTATATTGGGGGGATAGGCTTTTTTAGGGGCTTATAGGGGGGTTTAGATAGGGCATTCTGGGGTTTATGTAAGGGTTTATAGGGGTTTTGCATTTAGGGTCTAGGATGCGGGCAACTCTGGTTCAGGGTTTGGGGTTTTATTGGGCTTTAGATAGGGTAGTTCAGGGGCTTCTATTGGGTTATTTGTGGCGGGATGGAAGAGAAGATAGGAAAAAAGGTATTCAGGGTTTAGGGCTTGAGCTTAGGGTATAAGATTTGAAGTCTAGAGCTTACAGTTTGGTATAGTGTTTGTGGTTCAAAGGGGCTTGAGGGTTTAGCCATGTTTAGCCTCTAGGGTTTAGGGTGTTGGACATGTAGGGAAGCGGTTGTGCCATGCATTTTATAGACCTCTCGCAAGCGCATTGCGAGGATTTGTGGATGCTTCCAGGGCATACTAACATAAACCCCAAGCCCTGAAGCCCCACTTTCTTGGAGCCTGTTTCTCAGCTAGCTCTCACAAAGCTGGGTAGGCAAAACATCCAGCTGTAAAGCGGAAATTTCCGATGATTCATTATGATTACTAGTATGGATAGCACGTGTGCTTGTGTGACAATTGTTGGGCACCCGCTATCACATTACTTCTGATTTCTCGACCTACACCTCGGGGCCCGCACATCCGGGGCATGAACTTGATTCCTAGTGGATGCCCTCACCCAAACAGGGTTCTTCTTGTAATGTAGGGACCCTTAAGCCCTGCATCATACAAATCCTACACTGCGATTTCTGAGAATTCCCCGGTCATTCTGAGGCAGGCTTTCCCTTCAGAACTCTGGTGTGGGTTTAGGGTTTTGGGTTCGGTTCCTCTGAAATCATAAAGGTTCTCACAGGAGGCGCAGGTGTTGAGCGGCTCAGGTGTCCGGGAGTCATGGATTCTGGGGTTCAGGGTGCAGGCTTTTTTTTTTGTTGTTTTAGGAGGCTCCGTCAGCAGAAGGGCCTCCGAAGCAACTGCGGTCAGGGTTTAGGGTTTAGCGTAGATTGATTTTAAGTCGCCTCAGTCCCCGCAAGTATCGCCTATTTGGCCGATTTGTCCATGACCTATCCCATGGAGCAAGATTGAGTTATCTGGCTCATACGGTTGAATGAGGAAATCCTGCACCACCTTAAGTGTCATGGGACATTTAGCAAGTGAGGCCCTCGCTACAAGATCATCTCCCCCAACTCCATGCCTCTTGAGTTTATCGCTACCCTCCTGTCGTCCCTGTACGGTGCCGGAGAGCTAAGCAGAAAGTAAAACTTACGGGTCCGAGTGCCAAATAATCATATATTTCCCCAACACCTGGGTTTAGGGTGTAGGGTTTAGGGTATATTATTCCCCATCACCCGCACTCTGTTTACTATCACCCAAATCCAATGTACCTACTTATTGGGTACTTGCACTGCTGTTATTCCTTACCCTGCCGCCTTTAAGTTTCCAACCTCAGTTCCTCAGCCGTCAGCTGTGTCAGGACTATGTCAACAGAAGCTGCCTGGTGGAACTGCGTGGACATGACTACTTGACGACTGAGCGGGTGCAGTCTTCCAGGCAGATGTTTTGTTCGCGTTTAGGGGCGCTGATAACACAGTTTTCTTGAGGACTCAGTAAAGTGTTTTTGGAGCGAGCATCCCTGTAGGTCTCAGCTTGGGCAAAAGGGATTGCGTAGGATTGTGCAACTGTTCAGGGTTCAATCTTAAGGTTCACTTGGCTTGCCAGCTCTGCGTTTGAGGGGTTTTTGAAGGGTCTGAATAAAATCCCTATACTAGAGTCTAGCAACCAATTATGTAGGCAACTGGAAGCCCTAGGCAAATAGAGGTCACCCCTACTGATTCCACGTAATTAATTGGAAGCATAGGTTCGTAACACCAGGGGCACTTTGGGCTGGCGGGCAATGCGATTCTTTCCTGTAAGCCCCCTTCAGGTGCTTGGCCAGGATGTGTAGTCGGCTTCATAGTTTCTAGGGCGTAACTCGCGGGGCTTGAAGGCGTGTAGGGTCTGAAAGATGGAAGGTCTATAATATCATCTGGTAACTACTATTGTACCTCGAATTAGTTGCATTTCATCCCAGGACCACAAGTGAAGACAGCGCAACTTTCCTTTCAAGGAGGCGGAGGAGCAAGCTATTGAGGAGGAAGACCCAATTCTCCACCCTGTAGGCAAAGCCAAGGAAAAAAAGTGTCGATGTCTGACCCCGCATCCACCTCGTGGAGGACCACAACACCTTGCCGGTCGTGGGGCTTCAAGTGATGTGGTGCAGAGAGCTGCCGCCCCGACTATGCTGGCACCCGGCCTGGGCCTACCACCAGGGCGTGTTGCACCAGGATATTTGACCCTAAGGGTCCAAGGACCCAAATGATAGGGTTTTAACGCCCAAATACCATTAATATCATAGTATTTGGGCCCAAAAACCTTATTACTTGAGTGCTTGGACCCCTAGGGTGAGGGCATCTCTGGAAGTCAGAGACAAGGGATCCGGGCCCGCAAGGTGAAGGTATACCCCCTTGAAGCCTAAACCCGGCAGCGGCTATAGCTGTAGGGCAGGATGTAGGAGCGTAAGCAGGGATGCGGGTAGTTGCGACAAGGATTTCAAATTGTCAGAGGGCTTGGGTAACGGAAGCCCCGAATTCACTATAGTCAGAAGTTATATGTGACAGTTGTGGGTCCTAATTTTTGGCTTTGGAGTTATCCAAGTCCTTCTGGCAAAGAATATGTGATGGCTTGCATGTTGTGTTTTAATTATGTGGGAGGTGGCGCTTGAGGCTTTGAAGGCTTTCGGATTTCGGGGTTCATGTGGGGCAGACCCTTATAAAGGTAGGACCACTGGTAATACCCATATTTTCGGAAACAACCCTCTAGCAGATACGTAGGCTCCAAAGTACCTCTCCAGGAACAGCTTCGGGTCCCAAGTGAACACCTGGACCCTTTGGATACAATAAAAAACCTCTAACCCCTAAGCCCGAAACCCTAGAACCCTAAAACCCCTAAACCCCAAACCCTTAAACCCTAAACTCCAAACCCTAAATCCCTAATCAACTGACTACGGGATCCTTGATAAGGACCCCCCCCCGTAATCCCATGATCATCCCCATCTTTCCCTTAAAAAAGGACCCCAAGATAGACCTCAAAAGACTTTAATACTTATACCATATACCTATTTGTAGGGAAACCATCATGTATAGTACCCTAAACCCTAAACCCTAAACCCAGTATAGTCCCTAGGGGCCCTAAAAGCCTCCCATTTTGAGAAGCCAACACCCCTACTGTGCAGGTTCAGCAGCAGCCATTGGGCCTGGGACTCATTTCTTTTCTCCAGCCCTTTATAAACTGAGGGTTTAGGGCTTAAGCTTAAGGCCTATAAATTGTATACATCACCCAGACTGCCCCATGTGCCTTGAACAAGACCTTCATACAGAACAGTTTGGTATCTTTACCCTTTCTTGCTTAAACGGTCTAGGTCATTCTAGGTATAGGCCCTAAACCTTGAACTCGAAACCCTAAACCTTTAATTTTCAGCCCTATAAACCATAAATTCTGGACCGTAAGCCCAAAGTCGACCTCCACCTCGGGTTTCCAGTACCTAGACCCTCCTCCTACCCTCTAATTATTAGGGCCTATAAGTACCTACTATTTGGGACCATCTATCTCCAATTAAGGGTACAAGGAGGGTCCTGGAATAGAGTGGAGGGTTCAGGCTTTAGGATCTAGGGTTAAGGGTTTTTGGGATGATATATAGGTGAACAGTATTGCTGGGCAATTTAAAGCCCGACCTCACCCTAAATGGGGTTTATATAGGGAATAGTACCAAAACGATCTAAATTGGGAATTGAAATTAGTTTAAATTACCCTGTATTGTGGCCCCAGATTTCTCGTATGATTCTGGTAAGTGGTACCTCAAGTTGGGGATGTGAGAATTTATTCACTCCGAACCCTAAACCCAAGCCCCTACCCCAAGGTGTGTATATGGTAGATACTTAGGGCCCAATGGGCCTCCCCTATGCCTACCTTAAAGCCCAAGTATATAACATATCGCTACATGGACCCTTTGGGTACAGTGGCCCCTCAGGTCCCCAAGGCCCCATTTTTTGAGAAGCCGCCTTTTTCATCCTTCGGGCTTTTGCCTCTGAAGTCTAAGCTACAAGCCAGGACCTTGCTTGTACCCTTAATTGGGGATATATGGTCCCTAATAGTGGGTACTTAGACCCTAATAGAAGGTAGGAGGAGGGTCTAGGAGATGAGTCAAAAGGCGCAATGCTTCCCAGAGACTCCAAGTATTCGAGCCAAAGTACATACTTCGGCCCCAAACTGCCAATATGGGGGAGCCTTTGATGCCCATAAAGATATACCCGAGTGTTCCCTAGGGACCCATGTATACAAATAATACCTACATTGGGCCCTAAAGTCTTTAAATAGTACCTACATTGGGCTATTTGGATCCCCAGTGTTGGTTTAGTGCACCCCGTTCCTCGGAATGTGGCCTGGATAGCTGCAACCCACGAGCGCGTGTTGTTTTGCACCTCGGAACGCGTATCTGGGCCGTATTCACAACTCGGGCCACATCACTAGGATCATTGCGGATCCGTCTGCTTCTCCTCCTCCAGGTTTCTAGGCAAAGCAATCACCACCCCTACTACCCCATCGTTCTACTAACCTACTTCCCACCCCTTTTACCCTTGCTTTCGCTGGGTTTTGTTTTAAATCATGAAGGCGGGAGGGCCGACTGCGAATTCAAAACTGTATGCCCTAAGACCCTTAAACCCTAGTCCCTAAACTCTAAACCCTTAAGCCTGAGCCCTCGGGATTGCTTCGCTCAGCGTATAGTCCTTCTGTGGGGGTTCCAAAATTCGGGCTGCCCTTTTGCAGGGAGCTTATAGGGGTGATAGGGTTATGTGGGGTATATAGGGTTTAGGGTTTCCCAAAACTAGGAGTCTTTTGGGGTTACCAGAATAAGAATTATAGTATTCTCGGGTTTATATTGGGGTTCCTTCATTTGAGGAAACTACCGTAATTATTCGCATTAAGGGCCCCTACATACGACATGGTTGGTATGTAAAGCGTCCTTAAACTCTCCTGAGCTGACGGAACATCTTTACCCTTAAGGGTCCAAGAACTCAAATAATAGGGTTTTCGGGCCCAAATACTATGACATTAATGGTATTTGGGCCCTAAAACCCTATTATTTGGGTCCTTGAACCCTTAGGGTACATTTTTAGCGGCACCCTCCGGCGCGTCGATTTTCGGGCATGGTGACTCCTGATCCCTAATTCCTTATTCCGCAATCCCGGTTCGTGGTCGTGCCACGGGGATGGTGTACATTCAACTGTCTTGCGAGGGGCAGATGACCCTAAGGGTCCAAGTACCTAATAATCATATACTTACCCAAAATCTATACCAAAATCATTATTACCCAAATCCCAAGTACCTAATTATTAGGTACATGGACCCTTAGGGTGAGCTGCTTCCTATTACATGTGCTGGTAGAAAGAACTAATTAAGCAAGGTTGAAGCTACCCCAGAGGGTCCATGTACCCAATAATTAGGTCCCTTTAAAAGGGGATATAGGGGTATATAGGGTTCAGGGTTTAGGGTTTAGGGTGTAGGGTCCATGTACCCAATAATTTGGTACTTGGGCTTTGGGTAATAGTAATTATAGTACAGGTTTTGGGTAAGTATATGATTATTGGGTACTTGGACCCTCAGGGTACAGTGGGGCGCTTGACAGGATACAGGTCTTGAATTCGGGCTCAGGTCTTAGGGTTTAGGACTTAGGCTGTAAGGCAGGCACTTGAACTCTGAATCCAGGATGGAACCCAATTCAGCTAAGGTGCACTGCAATCCAGGAGGCAGAGCCCACTATCCAAAGCTTTGGCAACATCGCATGGTCAAGCTCTACGCCAAGTTACGCCGCACCCCCGTGCCTCAGACTTTATGTCATGGGCTTCCCTACTACCCCGTCCCCCTGCACTTCCCCCGCCAAGGTTCCCGCTTAATTAGGTTAAGAGCGAATAAAGGCGAGTGAAGGGGAGCTTTGAGGGGTGGATAGTGTACGGGGCCTTGTAGGTTAGCCCTCAACTTTAAACCCTAAGATTATGAGTAGTATGAGGTTTTTAGACAGACAGGTACTTAGCAACTCTGGGATTGATTGTTTGAGCGTCCTTACTTACTAGAGGGTCCCTGTAGTATCAAAGCCATTTTGCAGGGCCTTTTTTAAGCATAATGGGGCTGAGTGCGCGGCAGAAAGGGGTTGCAGCAACATTGCCCCTAAACTACCCTAAGCCCTATGCAGGAGTATATACCATCAAGGCACCACTGCCGTGGTAATAGTGATGGTGCCGATAGTATCAATAGTCCGACAGAAATAGTAGATAGTAAGATAGTAAGACACCGTGGTCATCATAGTGCTATAGTAGCACTAGCAAGCCTAAATCCCGTGTGAAACGGACTTGGGTATCTCGCCAGATATCCTTCGTACAATCCCGAACATGGACCCCCGCAAACCCTCAACGTACGTATATACCTTGCATCTGTTGTTTTTTTCAGAGCTCCAGATTGTAAATGACAAGGGCACTCCGATACCCCTAGCAAACCAGTAAAAAGCTCACGTCCAAAAGTCTTGAATCTTCCATGATCAGCCCAAGCAAAACCGTAAACCCCAAACCATTAAGGCCCAAAATCCTAAAGGCGCCAAGCCCTAAACGAATCCTCAAGGGCACCACGGAGCAGACCCGCGCTGCTGCTGAACGCCAGGCCTCTAGACTACTCTGGGTTGCTGTGAAGGCACTTTTGTCAACAGGATTGAGGGTGTAGGGTTTCCAGGTTAAAGTGGCTTCACATACTTCAGTTACTAAAATGGAGAATCAAACGCAAAACACCATGAAACATGAAATGGAATCTAGGGTTGGGGTTGTGAGGGGCTTGTTTAGGGACGGAAGGATTTAGAATACGTGGAATTTAGATCGTACGTTGTGATGAGAAATGCGAGTATTCACTATTATGCCTGTATACCCATAATCAAATAGACTTGTTTAAGCTCCTTCACAACAACCCAGTAGTGGATTGAAGTTCCTCAGCATTATTGCTCCAGGGTTTAGGGTTCAGGTCATATCATAGTCATAGCATGCTAGTAGTAATGGCAGCACTACCAACATGAAGGGCAATAGACATAAGAATGGCAATGCTCTTTACTTCTAAGGTTTGAACTATGGCCCCTTGATCCTGGAATCCTTTTGCACTATTTAAGTATATGGTTAGGATTTAGGCAACAAACATGGGTGTGATAGGCCAATGGTTTGGACCGTAGATTTTCTATGGTTTTACCCAGGGATCCCAACTAATACCCCTTAATCCAGGAAGATACCTTAAATCATGGCGGGATCCCTAAAAGGATTCAAGAAACATATTCCTCGAGCGGGTAGTGGGCCCTAATTGGAGTAAACCCTGAACCCACTGCAAAACCCCAAACCCTAAAGTGGTAAAGTGATAGTAGTGATAAGAGCACTAATGGTAAACATGATAATAGTAGAATTGCTCATGGGGAACTTGCTACTTTCAAGGCCACGAAAAGTCCTTTCAAGGAACGCTGACATGATAATCATTAGCAACCCCTGAATTTGACAAGATGTGTACGGGCGCTCCACTTCAAAAAATAACATAGCACAGTATGTGGGCGTTCAGGGGGGGGGGGCAGGTAAACAAGGATCCATAATTTGAACAAGCCATTGATGTAGAAGAAACTGCAGAGAGCTCTCTATAGGTGGTAGGCTACGACCCAAAACCCAATTCTCATTGCTCACACGAGTTTAGCGTGACTCAGATGACTGAAAAGCAAAAACGTGTTCTTTTTTCGGCAGGTGCTGCAACGACTATCTGAGCAGCTTGTGCGCATTGGTGTTGCGTCTGGCTTGGTTAGTAGGGCATGGAGAGGAAAATGGACAGACTACTATGTCATAAAGTCTTAAAGGACTTGTAGGTCATGCAGGATTTGCTGTATGAACCATAGCACATGGTGTGGACAGCCCCTAGGAAGGCTCATCGAAAGGCGTGCGCAGCTACTAGGGGAGTCTGTTGAAGGACAGACGAAGAAGTAGAGTCTAAGATAAAGCATAGATGTATACAGTGATCGAATCAGGTATACTGCTTTTGATAGTAAGCATCATGCATGTCCTGTGAAGCGCGCTCAGGGCTATTGTCCCCAGCTGGAACCCAACTCTTGATCCCAGGTTTTTGTGTTTAGGGGTTATTGTGTAGGCGTTTAGACGTTAGGGTTTAGAGGTTTACGGTTTAAGGGTTCAGGGATTTAGGGGTTTATGGGGTTTAGAGAGGGTTTTCCTCACGGATTCAATGCTTGTAGGATCTGAAGCCTTGGCACCTAGGGTTTAGGGTTTAGGGACCCTAAGCCCCAAACCCTAAATCGTAAGCTCTGGCATCTTGACTATATTTATACAGCTTACAAAGCCTGAAGCCCTGAACCTTATGTCCAAACTTCATCAAGCTCCGAACTATCGTACCCCGAACCTCATATCCAACCCTCAACCCTGAGCCCAAAGCGCCAATTGTCGCCAGATACTGCTGCCCATAGGCCTTCTAAGCGTTTCGGGTGTTGTTATAGGTTGAAGTTTAGGGACTATATGGAGACTACCCACAGACAGATGCCTGGAAGCCTGAGCCTAAGACTCAAGACCCTAAATCTCCGTACCCCAAGGGTCCATGTACCCAATAATCATATACTTACCCCAAACCTGTACTAAAATTGTTATCACCCAAATCCCAAGTACCTGATTATTATGTACAACATGGACCCTTAGGGTTAAGACAAATATTGGACGAGGCACTCCGGTGCACTAGAAAAAAGATGGCCATGGCAATGATGTGGTGAGACTGACGGCGATCCCTAAGGGTCCAAGGACCCAAATAATAGCGATTTAGGGCCCAAATACTATAATATTAATGGTATTTGGGCCCTATGGGTCCTTGGACCCTTAGGGGATGCCAAACGCATACATCCCGCAGCAGTAGGGCAGAAGGCGCTCGGTGCCGTAGCTGGAGCTGTTGAGCCCTGAGCAGGCTGGTTTATAGGGGATTATATAGGGGACTAGTATAGGGGGTTTTGAGGGGATACAAGGAGTTTAGTTCCTAAACCCTAAACCCTAAGATAGGATTATCAAGGGGATACTAGGAGTTGAGATCCTAGACCCTAAACCCTAATGTAGGGGTTATTAAGGGAGATACTAGGAGTCTAGACTATCGCTCATATGGGACTGTACCAGAAGGTGTGTAGCGCGTGTCCTCTGGGGGCGAACGGGAGCTTGGGCAACGGGGAAAATACCTCAAGCCTAGCAGACCTAAAGGTTAATAGTCCCCCTTAAGTAGATTGAAGATGGCTTTGGGTGTATTTTAATAAGATCCCCATATACCCCATATTCTATCTACTTGACAGGGACTAGGGTTTCGGGTGTAGGGTTTTAGGAGTTGGTCCAGGCATCCTATCCCAACCTCCAAATAACGAAGCCGTTTCCAAGCTCTTTTCTTTTCTCTTCCGGGTAGTAGTGTTATATAACTCGCTATCAAAAGGCACACAACAAACCCACAAAACACAAGCGCACAGGAGACCCGCAGCGGTATTCTTGCAAGCCCTATACACCGTGTCCATGTCATGTTCTCCTTGTTTTTTCCGTCTTGACTCTGCACTATTCCCCATATGTGGGCCCCTAGACCTATGTAAGCCCTACGTTTCCAAACAAGAACCATATCATCTGTGTCCCTGTACAGTGCCATATGGAACCCTGAACCCTAAGCCCTAAACCCCAAACCCCAGCCCTGAACCCTAAACCTGCAACCCTAAGCCCTAAACCCTAAGCCCCAAGCCCTAAACCCTAAGCCCCAAGCCCTAAACCCTAAGCTCTAAACCCCAAGCCCGAAACCCTCAAGCTCCAAACCCCAAGCCCCAGACCCTAAACCCTAAGGCCTAAACCCCAAACTCCAAACGCTAAGCTCCAAACTGTACCCAAGGCCTGCGCCTTCGTCGCCAAGCCTCAGACTGCTGGACGTATCTCTGTTCCTTGGCCGTTTACCCCGAAAGCCCAATATCCCCTAACTAGGGTTTGGGGCTTAGTGTTTAGGGATTATGGTTTAGGGATCAGGGTTTGGGCGTTAAGGTTTAGGGATTAGGGCTTAGGGTTTAAGGTTTAGGGATCCTATTCTCATTTAAGGTATATTCACTAATTGTATAATGGGCTTTCTGGCTACCCCAAACCATATGGGGGATCCTACAATCATTTAAGGTACATTTTCTAATTGTATAAGTAGCTTTCTGGCTACCCGAAACCTTAAACCCTAAGTCCTAGATCTTCTCGACAAGGACCCTTATAATGGGCTCTCTGGGTGACTCCAAAGTTAGCTGGGTTTAGGGTTAAACCCTACAACCTCGGGCTTAGGGGATGTAAGGTGAAGGATATACCGGGTATACTTCGTCAGGGTTTGGAGTTTAGGGTTTAGGGTGTAGGGTTACTGTATTTCAGGATCCCAAGACCCAGATATCACGTTTTTACGTGCCGAGCATCTCTTTGTTCTTTGGTATGATCTTTTTTGCGCATTTAGACTCTGAGGACGTAAGATCCCTTCCTGTAACAATGCTTTGCGACCTTGGCTTTTGATACGGGAAGTTGCATGGTTTGCCCTGTGCAATACTGTCTACGTTTTGCTCCGCGTCGTGGTTGTGACATATTTCGAGCTTCTGAGAACAAACAAACCCTTAGCCCTAAACCCTAAACCCTAAACCCTACACCCTGAAACCCCAAGAAAGGGATCCATGGCTTTTGCAAAGCCTTCAGGGACTCTTGTCAATTAGGCAACGGGGGAGTGCAGTAGTAGATCATAATCTCGACCCCTGGTATCAAGCACCCAGTCACCATCCCTGAATATATATATATATGTATGTATGTATGTATGTATGTATGTATGTGTGTGTATATATATATGTATATTCATACATAAATATGTACTCGTATTTTTGTGTGTATCTAATTACATCTCATAAAAGGCTCTGTGTGTGTATATCTATATATATATATATGTGTACGACAACAGGGTGTGGGGCTGCTTAATCTTCTAAGGGAGGGCGGTATTGATCCATGGATGACTTCAGCAATCCTTTTGCTATGGACTCCGGGTATTTCACCACGGTTGACCCCATGCAAGCCCAATTAAGAGGGAACCATTAGGGGCTGGGGGTGTAGTCTAGAAAGGGGGTGGTTAAGGCAATCTAAGTATAACCCATAAGGCTTCGTCTGTCCTGAAACCTGAATGCCACAGCCTGAAGCTGAAACCATGTGCTCTAAGCCCACATCCCAAACCCTACAGCCTAAAGCCCTAAAGCAAGAAACCTTTAGAAATCAAAGCATGGGGCTCGCAGTTCTAGTCTCCTGCTTCTAAGAGGTGCTAGAGAAGCTGCTAGAACAACATAGGCGAGGTGCATTAGTCCCTTTGCAGGTGCGATAACGCAGAAGCCGACGTAATCAACACCTCAATTCATACCCAGAACTCTATTCTCATCAATCAGGTCTTACATGCAATCCCCAAATAAATCCCTCATATGATATGAGCCCAGCACCCGTTTGATTGTTCTATTTATTTTTCCATTTGCCAACTCGAAGCCCAACACCCCGAAACCTCTCTACAAGGGTTCAGTGCAAGGGTTTAGGCGAAGGATCCATGTATGCAGACAGTGTATACTCAGGGCCTAAAGGGGTTTCCACGTCAGCGCTTTGGGGCCATACACCTACATGGACCCTTTGGGATCAAGTATGCCCTGGCACTACAGCATTTCCGGCCGTGGTTATGTTTGATCTGTTAAAACCCTGAGCCCCGCGGCTCAGGGTTTAGAGTTTCTGGCTTGGTGTTTAGGGCTTGGGGTTTGGGCTAGTACAATTTAGGGTATCGCATTTAGGGTTTGCTCATACTCTAGGTTAGGCCGACCAAAAGTAACGGTTATATAAGTTGTATGGTATTCCTATATCTAGGGACCTTAAAACCAGTATACCGTTAGCCCCTGGTGGTCACTATTTGTGGGTGGGGTTTACCCTACTCATACACATTCAAATCCAATGAGTCAATCGTAAGATTGTTTAGCTTCGACACGGTGGAGCATGGTACGGAAAGTTCCGAAAGCTAGTTACAATCGGCCTTTGACATCTGCGTGGAACACGGGTTTAGAGTTTACTGGCTTTAAGGATATGAATTTTCTCTGAACTCAGTTCATCCGCGGTGAAACACCTGGCACCGTGACCCCCAAAAACCTTAAACCAAAGCCAGGGGTTGACAACTGCAAAATGAGTGCTTCTGCTCTGTGTAAAGAATCGCTTGGATACTGACACTACCCAGTACTCATTGGAGAGCCTGTATACAGCACTTGATATTACCCATTTTATAGACTGCGGTGGGGGCCTTACCCAAAGAATCGCAGCTGTGGTGGGGAGCTTGGTAAGTTCGTTCCATCTGATATTTTAGACACCGCGACTGCTAAGTCGAAGCTCTCCGTACAGTACCGGCTGAGAATCCACTTTTCACACTTAAAAGCCTTCATAAGGGGTCCTGAGGTCCTTCATAATTACAAACTTCATGTCAATGCTTGCTTGAGGTAGCTTTAGCATAGTTATCCCAAAGGGTCCTAAGTACCCATATGGGGAATACTTACCCAAACCATAAGGGAAATTACTACTACAGTACTTTGTACCATATTGGTACTTTGGACCCTTTGGGTATATAACCAATCTACGACCATTGCCTTGCCAATTGTCGGGGCTTCTACATTCGTCAACCCCAGAATCTTACACTCTGAGGGCAAGGGTTGTTGGGGCTGAGGGATCCTGAGCCAAGTAGGATTCAGGGTTTAGTGTAACCCCACAACCCTAAGAATGTCAGAGGCTGCGAATTGCACAGCTGGCGGCAAACCGCAGTATCCACGAACTGCGCAACTTGCCAAGATGCGAGTACATGCATGCACCCACAGTGGAAATCAAGGAAGGGACCCTGAATGGGCTAGTACACGTGGTTTTCTCGGAAATTATATAGGGGAATGCTGTAGGGATTAGTACGGGGGTTACTAGGAGTTGAGACTTCAGCTCAAATGGGGCCAGGACGCCCTATGTGATAGAGGGCACGGTCCGTGATGAAGGGGTGTTGGGCATTCTGGGCATTTTCCACTTAGCGTGGAATAGGAAGATCTATGATACTTGAGAGCAGGGCATAGGACGTTCTATGATACTTGAGAGACCAGCACGTCATAAGAATATGTATGATATGTGAGTGATCACTTAGGAGTTGGTGTCCTGCCCATTTTACTCAGATAGAAAAACAGATCGCATTTTGCTCTGGAATTGGGGGATAAGTTACTTGGGATTTGCAGCTTGCAGCCTTGAGTTTGCAGGGACAACCCTGAATCCTAAACCTAAGACCTAAACCTTTCCTCAAAGATGGCTGTGTGATTTGGCCCACAGCCAAGGCTATGTAGTTTTTAGACTTTAGGAAATTTGCTCGAAAGCCTGAACCCTAAACCTAAAGGCCCCCATACCCCTAAACCCTAAGCCCTGAGCCCTAACCCAAAAGGATAGCCATGCAGCAAGTGCGAAGGGGCTAACACAGCCGATATTCACAGCTCCCCCCTGGCAAGGATTTAGAGTTGAGGGACTGGACTCAGTGATAGCCGCACCGACCGAATTAAAGGGCTTACATCTGAGCTATAGTCCAAACTCCTTCAAAGGGGGCTAAAAGGGGGCTGTATAGGGAAGTATATGAGGGACTACTATACGTGGTATTAAGGGGGATACCAGGAGTTAAGACTATAGTTTATATGGGGGAAGGGACAATATGGAAACTACCTTTTTTTTTTAGAGTCTAGGGTTGATACTACTCCAGGGTTCAGGGTTTAGGGTTTAGGCAGGTATATACTTCCCTCTAATGCCTGTCTACTATAGTGGCAGCAGGCTGTACTAGTGGGAAAGGTGGGGGCTCAAATTTCAAAACCCTAAACAAACCTAAACCCTAAACCCTAAACCAGAAAACCAGGATTCCGCAAAGCCGTGGCTCTTAAATCGCTCCCCAAATGCATCCGAAAACCGAAAAAACATCTGGAGTCTAGCAAGATTCGAAATCTTAAGCCGTTATACCCCCGAACCAGGGTTTAGGCTTTAGGGGCATTCTGACACCACATCTTCAAACCCCAAATCCTAAAATCCAGACAGCCCTAAACCTTCAACCCCAACCTCCAACCTTACCCTCCTATGGAGTAGATTTTTGTGGGCCTTGTACAGCTCTTACGCAGAAAACAAGCATACGAACGTGAACTCCATTCAGGGTCCAGCCTGTGATTCCAGGCAAGCCCTCAACCCTAAATCTTGTAACCTTAATGGAATTCAAGCCCAAACCGCCAAACGCTTGCAAACCTAAATCCTGAACCTAAGCATTCGTGATCCAAGCGCCCAGCATGAGGCCATGGAACGCCAAGTGGATGTGCACTGCGTACAGCAGCTAGTGGATTTGAAATGCCATCGGCTCTCTCCAAGTCTGGGAGGCATACGTGGTTTAGAGTTTAGGGTTTAGGCCAATGGCTAGCCTGGCTGCCTTCGGTCCTGCGAGCAAGCTTTGCGCCTTTGCAGGGGAGACATCCTGCTGGTCCCGACTCTATGACAAGGCTTGCCAGAGCTCTGGACTAATCCAGAGGTCATTTTTTTCACCAAACAAGGACACCCAAGCCCTGAACCCCCAAACTCGCAAGCGTTATCCCTCAAACTTCAGATATCCCCTGCATGATCTCCATAGTTCGACCCTCCGGGTACCTTACGTAGGGTGTTTGAGGCAGACATTTTCTGGTCGTAGGTAATCCGCTAGAATGAAGGGTTTTTGGAGGGTGTCTGCAATGATGCTTGAACATCAGAAGGTTTAGCGCTCAAAATTCATGTGGTCCGCCCTGAAAGCTACAGCACACTCCTCACCTAAGTTCTGTCCCTTTCCCAAAGGGTCCTAAGTACCCATATGGGGAACACTTACCCAAACCATAAGGGAAATTACTACTACAGAAACCATACTTTGTACCATATTGGTACTTTGGACCCTTTGGGTTTTAAATATTTGAAGTTGGAATCCCTCAGACTTTGCTTGTGAGCCCTCGTCACCCTAAACCCTAAACCCCCCTAAACCCCGAAACCAAGAAAATCTGAAACCCTAAACGTAAAGTCTTGGGTTCTCTAGGATCCATATTCCATCCCAAAACCAAAATGCTCAAGTCCTTATCTCTTAGGGTTTAGGGTTTAGGGGTCTCTGGTTACTTAGTTTGGTAGTAACTTAGTAGAACATGGCAGAATGGAAAAGAGAATGGTAAGTATATGCGGTATAGCCTACACTCCTTTATTACAGGAGGGCGGTTATATGAGGGATGGTATAGGGGACCATCCTAGGGGTTACTAAGGGGGATACTCGGAGTTTCGATTACAGCTCATATTCAGGAGATTATAGAGACAACTGAACGATCCATTCCTTCGTTTGACGCTCATCACAGGTAAGCCTTGCAACCTGAACCCCAAACTCTAAACCCTAAACTCCAATCCTGAACCCTAAACCCTAACCTGAACCCCAAGCTCCCAACCCTAAACCCCAAATCCTAAACCCCAAACCCTGAACCCCAAATCATAAACCCCAAACCCTAAACCCCAAATCCTAAACCCTAAACCCCAAATCCGAAACCCTAAACCCCAAATCCTAAACCCCAAACCCTAAACCCCAAATCCTAAACCCTAAACCCCAAATCCCAAACCCCAAACCCTAAACCCCAAGCCCTCAGCCCCAAGGCACGCTCTTCTGCAGGGAAGCGGCATGCTGCAGCGCTGAGCACGAGGGAATGTCACACATATGAGCTATAGTCTAAACTCCCTAAAGGGGGTTATATAGGAGATTATATAGGGAATTACTATAGGGTCCTTAAAGGGGGATATATAGGGGATTACATAGGGAAGTACTATAGGGGTTATTAAGGGAGATACTAGGAGTTTAGACTACAGCTCATATCATCTTGAGCAAGGGGCTCCCAAAGGGTCCAAGGACCCAAATGATAGGTCTTGAGGGTTTCGGGTTTAGGGTCCAAGGACCATAATAACAGGGCTTGAGGTCACAAAAACCAGTAATATCATAGTTTTGGGGCCCTCAAACCGTATTGTTTGGGTCCTTGGACCTTAAGGGCTGTACTGGTGAAATTTTGTAGTCAGTTCTATAAGGGGAAAATGCAGGGGAATTATGGTCAGAATTTCCATTTTGGGAACAGGATTCTGGATCGACTGCCATATCATTTTAGTACTAGGGAGGTAGGCTTCAGGGTTTAGGGTTTTGAGGTTTAGGGTTTAGGGTTAGCGCTCACTTTTTTGAGTTAAGGGGTTGAGGTTAAGGAGCCATTTTCAGACGATTTGGCCATTATTGCAGCTTTAGCTTACTAAAAACCAGTGAGGAATGCATGCATAAATTAGGTTTAATGTGGTATCCCATTAAGGGACCAGGTAGGAGTCCAGTTCTTTAGTGTTTAGGGTTTAGGTATCTCGGGTGTTGGCTGACGCTTTCAACCCCCCCAAGAAACCCTGGAGTTATATGGGATTCCGAGGGGTAGGGCCCGGGGAACCAATGATAAACCTCAAGTAAAACCCACCCCCCAAATTCCTGACTTCTGAGGTTGCAAGTATGGCCCCTAGTATGTGACCGTAGCTTTTTCAAGGGGAGTCCTCGGGGCCAATAAGGGTATACATTAGGTATATGCAATGTAGTGTTAAAACCAACGGCCCATGCTATGGGCCGCTGACTTGAACGCTATGTGACCCCGAAACCCTAAGCTCCGTGTGAAGCCTCAAACTCTTGACCCTAAACCCTAAACCTCCTTGGGACTTAGCTTGGACCTTAGACCCTTAACCCTTTGGGATTCCCTTATATTCCTATTATAGGCACCTAAGGGTTAACCCTTTGTAGGGGTCCTAAGTGCCACGTAGAAACCCAACGTCAATTCAGCGTGGCCTTCGGGTGAGGAGCTTTGGATGCAAGGTTGGCATTCTTGGCTTAGGCAGCCGCAAGTGGGGCGATACATAATCCTGTACATATATAAGCAACTGTATATAACAAAAGAACGACAAGTACACAAATGAATGAATGAATGAATGAATGGATGAATGAATGCATGCATGCATGCATGCATGAATGAATGAATGAATGAATGAATGAATGAATACGTATATCTGTATATATATATACATATATATATATATGTGTGTGTATAGCAAATATAGGTGTAAATACATGTATACATGTATTTATATATATATATACATGTACACATAAGGATATATACATGCATATCATACAGGTCGGATCACGATAGTTACACCTCAATCCAGGATGGCCAGAACCTGACTTGGAGTTGCCTCCCCAAGAATCCCTACGGCCTGCTTATGACCCCTACATAGCCCCTTATGTAGACCCTATAACCCCAATTAAACAGTATATAGGGTTTAGGGTTAGGGTTTCATTTATGGTTCAGGGTTTAGGGTTTCGTGTCGAAACTCCTTAGAGGGGGTTATATGGTGGATTATATAGGGTTCCTATGATAGGGCTTATTTAGGGAAGACCTGGGAGTTTAGACTGGAGCTCAACTCACCCCGAGAACCCCTGTAGGACAGGGCTTCAGGACTGGGGCTTGAGGGTTTTTAGGACGCAGGGCTTAGGGTTCTGGATTTTAGGGTTTCGGATTTAAGGTTTACGGTTATGGTCTAGGACTGAAGGTTTGGGTTTGCGATTTAGGGTTCAGATTTTTGGTGTAGCGCTTGAAAGGTATCTCAAAACGGAATTCACCAGAAGATGTTTTGCTTCACAACTGGAGTTCCACCCGTGTGTACCTCCCTAAACCCTAAACCGTGTGTCTTTCCTGGATCCCAAGAAAAAGGACCCCCAATTTCTTGCAGACTCCCCATATCATCAAGCATGAGCTATCAAGTACGTAGAGGCTGTTCTTGGCCAAGTCAAGGACAAAAGGACCCAAGCCTTAGAACCCTAAAACCCTAAACCCTGAGATCCTGAACCCTAAAACCGTAAAGCCTAAACCGTAAACCATGTAGATCTTCGCGGGGTCTGAGCAAAGCTTGAATCTTGTTCCACAATCTCTGTAAGTTACTCAACGTTACCTGGAGTAACGGATGTGCCCGTGAAAAGTTGTGCACCTCATATTGTTGTACCTTCACCTGTAGGAAGGGTCGAAGTTGTTCTATGAAGTGTTGCGAGTCTGGAAAGCCCTACAGTCGTGTCGCTGGAGATGATTCCGCAATGAGCACGCGACGCGTGGATTCGAAAAGCGGTGATGCTGTGCAAGGGCTGTATGCTTTACACACCGGAACTTAACCCTAAACTCTAAACCCGTAACCCCAAGCCCGAAACCTGAGCTTGAGAGATTTATGTTTTCCCTCAGGGGCCAAGATTCTGTTTGACCTCCACGAAGATGGCTTTACTTCCGACCCCTAGCAGAAGGGCCTGACGTGGGGATTTAGGGTTTAGGGTTTCAGGGTTTAGGGTTTTAGGGTTTAATGGTTTTAGGGTTGTAGGGTTTAGCGTTTTAGATGGGCTCTATCTCCTCTCTGTATATATAGCACCACTGGCAATAATAATGATATTACTAGCAACATACCATGGTAGCACGAATAACGGTATTGATAGCAACAATAGTAGTGACATCATAGTAGCGTTTATATGAAGAATGATAAAAGTCCTTTGTGGGAAGCCTTCGAGTTCTTTTTTGAGCCCTTTCAAACCATATGGCTACCTCAACGCGGGTAGGTTTAGGTTTAGGGTTTAGGGTTTAGAGGTTTGTATTGTATTGTACCTCACGAAACCCGAGGAGGTCAATCGTCCCAAAGCGTCCAGATACTTAATCGTATACTTACCCAAAGCCCGGTTTATGGTCCAAATCCTAAGTACCTAAACCCTAAACCCTACTCAACTATTGGGTACATGGACCCTCCGATCTGATTGTCTTTATAGCCATTAACGGGAGTCAGGATTTACAGGTCCCATGAGATCAGGGGCCATTGGGAATGCACTTCCTTAACCCAGAGCGTTCAAGTACCCAAGAATTAGGTACTTGGGTTTTGGGCAATAATAATTATAGTACAGGTTTTGGGTAAGTATAAAGTTATTGGGTACTTGGACCCCTAGAGTAACGGATCTCAGATGTTGAGTTCAGCAACTTTCGTCCATATGAGAACGAACGGCATTCACCAAGACCGCGCTACACAATCAACTTCTGGACTCCTTTGGTAAGGACCAGGATTGCACAAGTGAGTAATTTATTTTTATTTGGGGATATTATGATACCCAATACAGAGCAAGATTCTATCCTCCTTTTGGGGTAGAGTATTTCATTTAAGGGAAATAACCACCAAAAAACGCTACTCAAGTGTGCCAACCATTCTATTGCAACCTAGGCTTGGGTTGCTGTTGAGGAACTAGAAATCAAGTTACTATAGTAAAGCCCTATCACCATATAACTTATATAACCATAGTACAGTAACCCTAAACCCTATATACCCTATATACGATGCTTTTAAGTTCCTTAACAGCCACCCAGAATCACCTAATCACCTTGCATCTGAGCCCTGAAACCAGGCTGCGACCATCCTAGTCTAAGCTGATCCTTAATCCGAGAAAAGGGTTTAGGGTTTAGGCTGTTTAGGTTTTAGGGTTTAGTCTTCAGGGTTTAGGGCCCTAAACCCATAAGTGTAGTATGTGTCGGGTTGCTATCCTTTCGTATGTTTCCGGATGTAAGGTTTAGTATTTGAGACCAAAGTTAAGAATGAGATGAGAAACAGCAAGCCGAGCCCCCAGCCCTTTTTGGGGGAGAAAAACAACACGCTTGAATAAAGGAGGCTCTGAGTCATATGGGTATTTCCCTAGATTCGGTCTAGTTCGGGCCCATTTAGTTCATAGCGCGGTTCCTGTTGAAATACAGGTCTTTATAGGAATTTCCATGATTTTCGGTACAGCGATTTAGGCCAAGTCCCATTAAGCTGTGAGGGTATTTTCATTAAAGCTGTTCGGTATTGGGCGATCTGAAGCTCCGACAGCTTTGCGTGGGGAATGAAGCCCTTACCCCTATGCCCTATGCCCTATACATCGGGATAGGGCACCCACTTACTGGCAGTAATGTAGAGGGAAGATATATGGACCCTAGCATGATAAGCATTATCTCCTGCCGTCTCCATGAGTGGGCCGGGCCTAACCTGGCCTATCCATGAGGAGCCAAACCCTAAACCCTAAACCCTAAACCCTACCTAGGCGTGGAGGATGCCAGCTTTTGGGAGAATGTCCCGCTCTTAGGTTGTCAGCTGCTTAGGGTTTAGGGTTTAGGGTCAGTTTCCCACATGGCCCGAAACCTTCAATTTAATGATTTCAGGTCTATTCCACAGTATGGGGTTATGGGGATCCTTGGGTTCCTGACGGGAGGGTTCAGGGTGTAGGGTTCGGGGTGAGCGGGCCACATGAATCTTTGCAGATTTGGCCTCGGATCTATGGGTTCAGTACCTACGAAGCCCAAGCTGGCACTTGCAAACCCTAAGCGGTCTACGGCTTAGGACCCCAAACCCTTAAGCATGAACATCCATTGGGGTGGAGCTACTATTCCCTGTAGCCAAAAACCCTAAACCCTAAACCCTAAACCCCCCTACATCCTAAACCATAAACGCCCAATCCTTGCCGCCCCCCAAGCCCTCCTCCTCGAGTTACAGTAGAGGACGCGGTTAAGGCTTAGGGTTTAGGGTTTAGGGTCCAAATATTTGCCGATACCTTGGTCCCACATTCCCTGTATGACTATAGTACAGGAAACCTCAAATAGACCCCAAGCTGATATTAGTAATTTTCTATGCCCCTAATTCCATAATCCCCTATATGCCCCACATAAGCCCATCTTCCATTTAGCTTCCTTTTTGTTCCCTAGTTGATTCTTCGCTATTTGGGTGACATCACTCTGCCCTATTCCCTACCCTAAACCCTAAACCCTCTAAACCCTATTCCCTAACCTAAACCCTAAGCCCCTTATGGCGACATTTAGCAGCCCACCATCCCATCCTAAGCCTTCATCCCTAGACGCGTACATGCTGGTTCCCACGCTTACAGAGCCTGATACCTAAACTCCAATCCTTAAACCCTAATCCCCAAACCTTAAAACCTGATCCCTAAACCTGAGCACCAAGCCCTAAACCCTAAACGCCAATCCCTAAACCCTAAACCCGACACCCTGAACTCGCGACACTGCTTTCAAAGGTCAAGCCCCTGGCTTTCGGCAACATGCCTTCTTTGCAGGTGGGCCAGTAAAAGGGTTGCGGGTTTAGGGATGAGGGGCTTCGGGTATAGGATTTGGGCTTAGGTCTTAAGGCTTAGGAGGATTTAGGGTTAAGGGTTTGGGATTTAGAGTTACCTTCAGGCAGAGTATTGCAGCCTTCCCATGGCAAAGCCCCTCCAAACCTTGTGCAAAATCACAAGAGGTTCGTGGACTTCTTAAGTGGAGTAACCAGTGGAGTCACCAGTGCCAGGCACATAAAGGGGTCATAAGTCGAGTCAGAAACCCATGAGCCTCCAATGACCACATTATGCTAGAGAGAAGCTTTACGAGGGGGTAACGGATGTTGACGTTCTGTTTGTACGCCTCGCGGGGTAAATAAGCCGCACGGTTTAGGATTGAGGATTTTCTGCGAGGTCTCGACATGGAATCTTCAAACCCCACGGCCTCAGCCCTAAACCATCATCCTGATTGGAGGTTTGACGTGCGAAGTTACTACCTATGCTTGCGCTCAGAGCCCTTCTCTTTAAATCGCTCACTCTAATTGGCCTTGCATGTAAATGAAGAGGCTACGTGTGGACAAGCCCGAGAAGCCCGAAACCTTAAACCCTAATTAGTCCTTGAATCCTAAACGAAGCCTTCTGTGTGATCCCTTCCCCTAATTTTAGACCCCCCTTCCCCCCTGTGAGTGGCCCTCCCTTGGCTTCGCCTGCACCGGGCCCCTCTTTGGCATCGCCTTCGGATTCAGCGCCGCCCTCCAGCTCGGGAGTGGCCTCCCAGCACGACGATTACATCAAACTCACGCAGCTCTACTGCCAGAGCCCTTGCGCAACGTGCCGCAGTGCACACTGCGGGATGAACCTCATCCGCCTGACTTTCCACATACACCTAGACCCTCCTTCTACCCTCTATTAGGCCTTAAGTACCCATTATTAGGGACCATATATCCCCAATTAAGGGTACAAGGAAGGTCCTGGTTGCAGTCTGTGTTGCAAGGCGTTCAGGCGCTCGCAGGGGCAGCCGTGACTTCGGTTGTTTCACTGGAGTTGGCTTTGGCCATGCCTTCCTTTGGCCTGCAACGTCTTGGCTTTGGCCATTGCATCCGCCTTGCCCTGTTGGTCTTGGCTTTGATTTGAAGGGGATATAAAGCCCTATAAAACCCCTTCTTACCCCCTTATAAAACCTTTATATGACCCCTATAAAACCCGATATAACTCTAAAACACAATTACATGCTTTTGCAGGATGAGGTGGCGGTTCTTGGTTTCCCCGAAGGTGGTGAAGGCAACCAGGGCTTGTGGGGCACGGGGTGTTTAGAGCTTTGGGGTTGAAGGTGTAGCGTCTAGGAATAAAGGTTTGAGGCTTATGATATGGGGTTTGGGATTTATATTGCTGGGATTAGGGTTTATGGGGTGATAAAGAGATTGGGGTTCAGGGTTTGGGTTAAGGGCTTTTCGTTATAGAGTTTCAGTTGCTTCATAGGTTTGGGGTTGTGGGTTTAAGCAGGCTGCACTGTCGCCGAGGTTTCTGGAAGAGTTGTGGAGAGCGTGGTTAAGACTTCCTTTCTTCCGTGATTTGTATGAGATATCCACTCATCGATTTGGTCATCGGCTGCCATGCATAAACGTGAGTATGTGAGCTTAAGAGTACACTGTGCCACGCGGATGACAGCTTGCATTGCTCAGAAGAGTTGTGCCAAAGTTGTGAGCATGAAAGACCATCCTTCATTATTAAGCAACCGTCAAGAGGACTGGCTCGTCCGGTAGAACTGCGACATCTTACATTGACATGGTAAATACATGTAAGAGCCCATGTTTTATGCCAATGAATGCTCTTAGATCTTTGTGAAAGATTTTAAAAGTGGAACGGTTGTAGCAGACTGCTTCAAAAAAGCTTGTGGACAAACAAAACTAGCAAAGCCCCAGACCGGTCAGGAACCAGTGTCCGGGCCATGGTTTAGGGTGTCATTCTGCTGTACCTAAGTTCCAACATTAAGACCATCCCCAGACCAATCCAAACAAACCTTTCGCCGACAACATGCAGGCGCCATCAGCATTGATATAGCATTGAACTCGTTGTTCTTAGGAGAAGCAATGGGCAACGCCTCGCGGCCCAATACATTTCCTATTTCGCACTACCGGCAACAAGTTGCCAGAGAGCCACGAGGTAGTTTTCTGGCAAACAACCGATGTCAAACAAACGCGGATCTAGCAATCCCTGCACTGTGTGGAACTTTGATAAGCTTCCAACAAGGAATCCAGTGGAGACGAGAGATTAACATCGCATGCTATGGTCACGAGATCTGCTGCGCACATTCACATTGATCTTAAGCACAGGGATGAGGCAAAACAAATGAGTTTTGACCTGAAAACATCATTCAAGCGACCTTGAACCTATTTCACTAGCTTACCCTAAGGGTCCAAGTACCCAATAATCATATACTTTCCCAAAACCTGTACTATAATTGCTTCTACCCAAAACCCAAGTACCTAAGTATTGGGTACTTCAACCCTAAACCCTATATACCCCTATATATCCCTATATACCCCTATATATCCCCTTTAAAGGGAACCTAATTATTGGGTACATGGACCCTCTGGCTTAGAATTTACACCAGGTATCTCTGTCACCTCCGGCGTCGTGTCTGCTGCCTCAGTTCGACGGGACCGTTTTTGCACAAAAGGGGTCCCGGCTGGCCAAGTCTGAAAATGGAGACTACTATAGTATATTGGGGTTCTATAGGGATAATGGAAAAGAAAATGGAAACTACTATAATGGGTTATGTAGACTATATAAGTCCCTAGGGCTCCAAATAGCCCAATGTAGGTACTATTTATAGGTATTGGGGCCCAATGTAGGTATTATTTTTAGGTATTGGGGCCCAATGTAGGTATTATTTTAGGTATTGGGGCCCAATGTAGGTATTATTTATAGACATGGAGCCCCAAAAAGTCTGAAAAGGGACAAACAAGTAACAAGCCCATGCACTTACAGTAAGCGTTGGTTCTCTTCAAAATTTGACGTGCACGTACACCTTGCATCATTTTGTACGAATAAGTACTATGAAAGCATGAAGGCATTTGATGGCATTTGCTCACATGTGTCACTGTACCAAGTTTAGATACCAGTGTTTCCCGATGGAGCTTGCGCATCGTTGCTGGGATTCGGTGTGTGTGGTCCACGTGACACATCCCCAACCCGGATGCCAAGGTTTACATCGTTGAATAGACCTTGGACCCTTCAATGCAGAGGGTTATTCAGTTGCCTTGCCATTCGGGACATAAAAAAGAAACATGTCCATGACTTTGCTAGGTGAGTGGTGTGTGGGCTGGATCGGCGGCCAACCCTCTTTTTCTTACATCCTTACTTTGATCAAAGTAGGGCTAATAGTAAATCAAGGAAAGCTGCTTCGTTTTCTTCAGTTGTTCACACATTGCCAGGTTTCCGAGCTTACAAAACCATCTTCCACCCCAAACCTCAAAACCCTAGCCCTTTCCCTGCACCTTCCCTGCACCTCAGGAGGAGGACTTGGACAAGCCTACTATAATTGCAACATCAGCATGACATAAGGCATAGCTGCGTTCCATGTTTTGTGTGTTTTTAGGTCTTGATTTGTTTCCCCCATGTCGGGAAGCGTAATGTGGTGGCAGCCAGAGAAAAGGAAGCCCTGTTATAGACCCCAAGATAATATGGCCTTAGTAGGGAACCCTCCAAAAGGAGATCTGAGATTTTCCGAAGCCCTAAACCGTTGATGCATATATCATTATGATACCCCTAGTATCCCAAGAATATCTTTATTCATAGCCACTAAAAGCGGAAATCCCATTTAGGCAATCTTCGGGTTGCTTGGATGCTCAGGTCTCGGATTGAGATCCAAACCTACGAGCACAGTGGGGCACGACTCTCTGACGTTTTCCTGCTTTACCTTTCTCCAAACTGACATGGAACTTAGAAAGGGGCCCTTCAAAACTGCTGTGCTTTAAAACAGCGGCTATATCAGGTTCCGCGTTAGTTCAGGGAAGTACTGTATGTGGTTAGGGTTCCAAAGAGTGGACATACAGCCCGTTGTAATTCGAATACCAAAGTTACTTAGGGTCATGCAGGATCTAGGTGCGCCAGTGGTAACCTTGTTCCCTTTTCATTTTGGCTTTTTTTATGGAAGCTGAAGCCCTAAACCCTAAACCTTAAACCGTGAATGTTAGGAAAAGGGTACCCTTCATATTTCCGGTACCTTCCACCCGATAAGGCCCTCTACAAACGGAGAGAGAGCGAGGTCGAGCTGCCAAAATCACAGTTCAAGATTTTAGACCCTAAAATCCTATATAATCCTATATAACCCTAATATACCCCTATATAACCCTAGATAATCCTATATAGTCCTATACAATCCTACATAATCCTATATAATCCTATATGCTCCTACATAATCCTATATCATCCTGTATAACCCAAAGATAACCCTAATATAATCCCCTAACCCAACATGCTTCATCCCCAGAGTAAGTGATACCTTTTGAAAAAGGGTGGAGATATCAACATATCAGGAATTAATCCCCTTTGCGTAGCCGTAGGATGTCAGTACCAACAGTAGCTATAGAAACTGTTGAGGCCTCGTCAGCTACAATTGTGCAACCTTCGCTCCCGGGGTTTAGGGTTTAGAGTCCAGTTGAAGAAAGTTGGGCTTTCTGCAAAATACGCGTATGCCCAAACCCCCTGAAGCATCCAAAAAAAAACAACCCTCCCAATCTGAACCCATTACTACATTGGGATAACTATGGGATCATTTGGGGGCTCAATTTTGGGGATACTTTAGGGGGTCTGAGTAGAATCCTTGCCCTGAGGATCCAAGTACCAAATAATCATATACTTACCCAAAACCTGTACTATAATTACTATTACCCAAAGCCCAAGTACCTAATTATTGGGTACATGGACCCTCTGGGTTGATGGGGACCCCAGAACTCCGCATACTCCCCTTGTCAACACCGTCCAAACATCCAGAACAGCACAATGAGCCTGCGACTGCAAGCTGAGTTTTTTTTAATGAGAATTTGGGTTTAGGGTTTAGGGTTTGGGGTTTGGGGTTTAGGGTTTAGGGTTTAGGTTAGCTTTGCTATCTGGGGAGATACGACATGTATAATTTCGTCCAATCTAGAATATTTCCCTTGTTTGTTGGTAGTGCGGAAGAAGGTCAACGGATCCCTGCAGCAATCCTATAGAGTCCCTCTTTAAGTTCGTTATACAACCACCCCATTATTCAGTCAGTCTGAATAGGAGGCAGGATCGTACGGTTTTCGCAGGATCCGAAAACCTAAAGCCTTGCACGCGACATGCAAATTTATTGTTGATGTATGATATGGTAGTTTTCATCAATAGGGGGACCTCAGTAGAGCATTAGAGACCCCAATATATGTTATAATCCTTAGTGCGGTACCCCCCCCCCCTCCCCCCCGGACCCAAAAATGGTACCAATTTTTTGAACACCACCATACACAGTCGGACCCTTAGCATTGGAAAGAAGTTGCCTAGTGGAGGGACATATAATCCCTGAATATTACATATCCATGACCCCTTGAAATTCTGGGCAATTTAAAGCGACCTCACCCGACCTCACCCTAAATGGTTGTTTTTACAGGGTAGAGTACCAAATGGCCTTAAACTGGGAATTGAAATTATTTTAATTTACCCTACTTCAAAGGGCCCCTAAACCCTAAACCGCAAGGCCCTCCCCCCCCTCGATTTTGAGAATCCTTGCGCTAAGCATTCCCTCCTGGCGGTTCAGATTGACGTCCGGTACCAAGGGGGCTTCAGCTTGACATTGTACAGGATTTTTTGGGGACTGGACGTGTCCCTAAACCCTAAACCCTAAACCCTAAACCCAAACACTAATCGGAATTCAAATTTCAAGTTCACCGAGCTGGGACCTTAAGAAGTTGCGCGTATTTTGGTTTGAGGGGTACGACGTTGCAACGTAAGACTTGCAAATTTAAAGTTCAGGAAACTGAGACCCTAAGTAATTGTACTTATACATCTTATCGTGAGGACTTAATGATGAGCATTAAAAACGAGGAAATTGGGGCTCTAAGAAAGTGTACCTATACTTGGTCCTGAGGGTGTACCGTTGAGACGTAAAATTGGCAAGCTTCAAATTCAGGAAAGGTTGGGACCCTGAGTAAGTGTACGTACATTCTTATCTTGATAGTTTACTCTCTCTCTCTCTCTCTCTCTCTTTTCTTTTCGTTTTTGACATTGTGCAAGACATGTAACTGGTCTTAAAAGTTCGCTTCTAGCCACCCTGCCTCCGAAGTTGTAAGTAGTTGACAAGTCTGAGCAACTACGAAGTAATTCTGAGAGCATTGTAACCCTAAACCCTAAGCCCTAAACCGTGTATTCCCCGAGGACTACACCCTCCTCAGAGGTAGGCAGGGACTAGGACCCTGAACCTCCTGAAGTAGATAGCATATGGGGTATATGGGGATGTTATTCTAATATACCCCAAACCATATTCTATCTACTTCAGAGGGACTATATCCCTGTCGTTGCAAGGCCTGAATCCTGGCTTGGTCGCCCTCTTCCCTTTTTGGTTGAAGTCCCGAGCCTTCAGTTGGACATCTTTCAAAAGAGCTAGTGTGCTGGGTTCAGGGCTTAGGGTTCAGGATCTTCGGGGTAGAGCTTAACTTGCTTCGGGCCCCAAATGACCACTAACATCATGTGCTCGGGCAGGCTTTCGCCACGATACAAGAATTTGCAGAGATGTGTGTCTGTCCGTGTGTTATTAAGGACTGGCAAAATGCGACCCGCAAGGAATGGACACCGTAATCCCCATAAGCCAAGAAATGACAAAGCCCCGCTAAACCCTAAACCCCTAACTCCTAACTCCTAAACCCTAATCTCTAACCCCCAAATTCCCCCCAAACGCTAAATCTCTAACCTCTAAAACCCCCAAGCCTAAACCCTAATCCGTAAACCCTAATCTGTAAATCCAGCTGACCATAGATGCGCCTGCAGGCGGCCATCAACCCAGGCAACTCGGGTGGCCCTGTGCTGAGCGAGGCATGACGGTCTCAGGGGTGCCCTTTTGAGGGGGTTATAGGGGATATATGAGCTATAGTCTAAACTCATTAAAGGGGGGTTATATAGGGGAGTATATAGTACCGCCCCTAGAAGTGTACATGGGGTTTCCTAAGATTAGGGCACCCTTTTTGGGGTCTCCATAGTCAGGTTTAGGGTTTAGGGTGTAGGGTTTATAGGGTTTAGGGGATATATGAGCTATAGTCTAAACTCCTTAAAGGGGGGGTTATATAGGGGACTACTATAAAGGTTATCAAGGGGGATACTAGGAGTGTAGACAATGGCTCATATGAGTTTTAGGGTCTAGGGGTTTAGGGCTCAGGGTGTAGGAGTTAGGGGCTTAGGGCTTATAGGGTTTCGGAGTTTGGGGTTTAGGGTTTGAGGTGTGGGGTTGAAGGCTTAGGATTGTTTATGGTTTAGGGCTCAGGGTGTCGAATTCAGGTGTATAAGGTTGAAGGGATTCAGGATTCTGTTTAGGGTTTAGAGTTTATGGGCTTTTGGGTGTCAAGTTTGTGGGTTTAGGCTTCACCGTGGCGTGTGAACCCGAGTCTCCGTAAAAAAGGGTGTCCGGGACCGTGAGCTGGCACTCCAGTCGTCGTAGCCAATAGTAGTACTGGCCAGTAGTAGAGTTTTTGCGTTTGGGCAAGTTGGAAGGGGGGGTGTTGTAATTACGTTCTGGGATTTGGATTTTGCAATTACGCGGGGGTTTATTAATATGAGGTGAACATTAGAAGACAACGTAGGCTTTTGGGCTTTCAGGCAAGCTAGAGCTCTAGTTATATCCCAAGTTTAACACGACTGGGGCTGTTACGTGGCTCATTGGGCAAGAAGTGCAGTTTGTGGGTTCAGGGACTGGATTTGAATGGGGTGAGGGGTTTGTAGACCCCTGATTAATAAACCACCCTCCTTGTAAGGGCCTTAATATTAGGATCCCTATTTTAATCCCTATCAAGGAAAGGTGGTTTATTAATCAGGGGTATGAGCTACGGTCAATCTTTGCCAGATAGGTACTGGACATAGCCTAATATTGACAACAGCTCTCATGGATCGATTCATCATTAGCTCATGTTAGTTTGTTGGAGAGTGCTCTACTCTGGCGTGTTCGCTTTTAATTTCTGGTGGATGGAGGAATTCCTGCACCGCGTATTGATATTGTTTTGCAGGTTCTGTACCTATATATATATATGTATAGTTATACACACAAATATGTGTATGTATATATATGTATATATAGATACTTATAGATGTATATATATATATATGCATCAGCTTGTGTGGTGCCCAGCAATCTGTAAGGGACTACAACCCGATGCCTTGGAGCTTAAGCCCAAAACCTAAGCCGCGGAAAGTGAATCCAGAGCCGCTGGCAAGCCACACTGTTTAGGCTTTGGGGTTACGGCCTAAGGTTTAAGGTTCAGGGTTTAGAGTTCGGGGTCTGGGGTTCAGGGTTTAGGGTGTAAGGATTTAGGGTTCAGGGTTGAGGGTTTTGGGTTTGGGATTTAGGGTTTAGGGTGTGAGGGTTTAAGGTTTAGAGGTTCTTCGGCCATGTGACAGGAAACCCTGCTGATCGGCATCGCTTTTCAGAACCAGCTGAAGTCAGGAGCCTCAGCCAGGGCAAAATTGTTGAAATAGGGTTGCTCTACTAGACCCTAATTAAGGCCTTAACCCTATACCCCTAAGGGTCCAAGTACTTAATAATCATATACTTACCCCTCCACTAAAATTACTGTTACCCAAAGCGCAAGTACCTAATTATTGGGTACTTGGACCCTCTGGGTACCACAGGGATGTAAGGGGTTATGCAGGCAGAATAGGAGCCTCAACTTACAAAGGTCCCAGGGATGATTTCGACAAGTTTCAACTTGTCAAATGTTCGTCAACACATTGAGGTCCTGGGGCAGTATGAGCCCTAACCCCTACATATATGAGATATATATATATATATACATACCAGGACCCTCCTTGTACCCTTAATTCGGGATATATGGTCCCTAATAGTAGGTACTTAGGCCCAAACAGATGGTAGGAGGAGGGTCTAGGTATATACATGTCACTGTTTGTCGCAATATTCTGCTGAGGGCTTCAAGTTTCCTGACGCAGACCCTTAGGAAGGAGGGGACGCATGTGGACCATGTGGCCCATATAGTTATCGTAGGATTTCATGTGGAGGGCACTTGCACTGGATTGTGAAAACTATCAAGAAAATCTGCAGAGGATATGGAGCTGCTACGATTGGGTCTGCAAAGTAGCGTGACGAGTTTTTCACCCTAAGGGTCCAAGAACCCAAATGAATGGGTTTTAGGACCCAAATACTGTAGTATTAATGGCATTTGGGATCTAAAGCCCTACTATTGGGGTTAATGTACCCTTAGGGTCAGAGTACCATCCAGCTCGGCTCTTCTACCCTGGGAGAATCTGAAAAATAGATCCCCCATAAGAACTATAGTCTAGATTCCTTAAAAGGGGTTATATAGGGGGGGAGTATTCTGGGGGTTGTTGAGGGGGGTACTAGGAGTTTAGACTATAGCTCATATGGGCCCATATAGTAGCCCCTGATGGACTCTCTTTGTAATCTCTCTCCCGTAGAATCTTGACGGGGCCCTTCGTGAGTTATACTTTTCATATAGAGGAATACATATACACGCATACATATTGGAACCTCATGGAAAGGATGGAGAACAGCGTCGAAATGTCCTACTAGCCTGCACCTTACAACCCTCAACACCCGGCCTTTACAGCTTCCCAAGCCGTAGCGAAGTAACAAACATAACATCACCCGCGTTGAGGTTCTGCTCTTTGCTATTCATGACTCCTACTACCCTTCGAGGAAACTGTTGCAGTAAGGCGGATTGACTGAAATCATCACAGTCAGGTCCCAAGATTAATGCTAGACACCCAAACGCCCAACGGGGCTACAAAGGAGGATCAGGGTGAAAAGAAAAGAGCTCCGAAACTCAAACCCTAAAGATTCCTACATCATCCCTGTCAGTTCCCAAAACATCGGCTACGTCATCCCTGTGCCAATCATACAGCATTTCCTGGCTGACACGGACCCGAAGGCAGGGGCTTGCTGTTGGGTTTGGAGTTTAGGGTTTTAGAGGTTTAGGGTTTTAGGTTTTACGGTTCTGGGTTTTGGGAGTTGAGGGTTTGGGGGTTTTAAGTTTCAGGGTTTGGGGTTTTAGGGGTTTAGGGGTTGAGTTTAGGGTTTGGGTGCTTTAACTTAAAGTTTGAGGGTTTGGGTTCTAGGGTTCGGCAGCATCATCTATCAGAATTCTGGTTGCGTGCATAGTGCGTCATACCTGACAATTGCTTACATAGATGTGCTATAATTGTCTAAATTCCTTTAAGGGTGTTATTTTGGGGATTCTATAGGTAAGTATTGTAGGGGTTATTAAAGTGGATATTCGAAGTTTAGCTTGTGGCTCAAATACTTACCCAAAACCTGTACTAGACTTACTCTTGCCTAAAACCCGCGTACTTGATTGTTGGGTACTTGGACCCTCTGTAGAGCAGCTTTCAAGCTTGACTCTTAATCCTAAACCCTACAGTCCCCTCAAGTAGATAGAACGTGGGGTATGTGGGGAACTTATTATAATATACCATAAAGGCATATTCTATCTGCGTAAGGGGTATTTTAAACCTTGACCAGGGTTCAAGGTTTTCTGGGCTTTCATGAGCCAGGTCTTGGAAGATCAATGCAGCTTAGGGCAGCAGCTCTGACAAAGGGCCCTAAACCCCAAAATCTGACATTCTGTCAACCCTAAACCGCCCGCAAGCCAATTCCCGGAACTTGTTACATAATCCGGGACATTCTCATGGTCGGATTCATGCAGAACGTTTCAGGGTAGTTAGAGCTCAGTTATAGCTGGCACTGACAACCCAACTATCACGCCCCTCAACCCCGTAATATGGATATAACTGTGTTATAAGTACCAGTCCCTGAACCTCCAAGTACCGGACGCAGGAAGGGATTCCAATGGTAGCCTTCATAGAAACTTCAACCTGTCCTCACTTCACCAAGAAACAGCAAGATCCATAGAATTCTTATGGACCGCAATATCTTATAGCCCCAATGAAGGGGACACCCTGTAGCTTTACGAGGACAATTATTTGAGCGTGTCCGTATGTATATACATATATATATATATATATGTTCGCAGACCAAAGCACTATGCTAGCTGTGTACGCTCCAGCATGACCCGATTTAAGGCTAATTTTCTACAGGCCCTAAAGCCTAAGCCCTAAACCCTAAACCTTACACCCGAAACCCTTAAGCCCTAAACCCTCAACCCTAGACCCTAAACCTTAAACCCTAAGCCCTAAGCCCTATAAGCCCTAAGCCCTATAAACTGTAAACCCTAAACCGTAAACCCTAAACCCTGAGCCTCAGAACCCCGGCGGCAGCTGGCATCCCGTAATGCAATGCGGGGGGAATTTAAACACAATATACCCAGAAAGCCCAATATCCATTAAGCAACAAGTAGGGTATAGGGATTGGGGTTTAGGGTTTGGGGTTTGTCTCTTACGGTTTGGGGTTTAAAAGTTTGGGGTTCAGGAGAGCCCGATTGCCCTCAATTACGGAATTACGGCAGATACCTTCAAGCATACTAGGCCTCCTAGTATCAGTTTGGGTGTTTTCCCTAATTAAGAGATACTGGGCTTTCTGGCTTATTGGGTAAACCGTTCATACTAATATTAAACACCCCCCTCTTAACATTCAAAGAGCATGGGTTTGTAGGGAGTTTCATAAGGGTACTGGTTTTGTAGGGGGCTTGCGTACTTTGAGAAGGTATCAAGGTATATCAGGCCATAGTTATAGTCATAAGAGCTATCTATAGTCTAAACTCCTTGAAGGGAGTTTTTTGGGGATTATACAGGAAACTTCAAAAAAGGAGATATTAAGGGGGATACTAGGAGTTTAGACTATAGTCATAAGGCGGTGGGAGCAGTTCAGACTTCCAGACGTGGATCTTTTGGGCTTTCTGCAATGCTTGGGTAGTAGGATCCCTCTACACAAAAACTACTTTTGACAAAAAGTCCGCTACAGGTTCAGAGAACCGGAAGCCCCAAACCCCAAACTTGTAGACCATAAACATTAAGCATAAGAGGTATCCTTGACTAATTCCGCCAGGACAGTACTCGATGTCAGGGCTATTGCGGGCTGGGCGTGCTTTGGCAGGCCATGGACTGTTCCGGGGTTCCTGGTTTGGGGCGCAGGCTTCCGAGTAAATTGCTAGGGCTCGTGGCTTCAAATACGTAGACCTGGCTATTAAGCAGCTATTAGGCCTTTCGATGAGAGTCCCTATGAGGTGTCTTGTTTTGGGAGACCATAAACGTGATTCCTACCCAGCACCAGTACAGGGCTTGCATGAAGGTTCAGGAGTTATTCCGCATACACAGAGCTAGCCTGATGACCCTACCTATACCCCCCTCACTGGCCTTACATGGGTTACCCACTCCCATAGACCTGCAAGTAGGGGCCACCCTGTAAACCCTAAACCCCAAAGCCCCAAAGCCCAACCCAAAACCCTTAGCCTGCGAGCTCTGTTCATCAGCTTTGAGCACGACGTGGACCACCAGCGGGTATGGTGAACGCCACCTCGTGCCCCTTGGCGGGGGACGACAAGAACGCAGAATCGGCCGATCTTCTTCACCTCTTCTTAAGATTGTATGTCGGAAGCATGGGTTCAGCTGCAGCGAGCTCCTCGGATCTTATATCGTGGTGGTAGAAGTTAGGGTAGAAGACCGATATGAAGGGATGACAGTGAGGGAAAGCGACGGAAGACAAAGAGCCGCTACAGCTGCTGAAGCAGTGGAACCCGCGCGCCATGATACGATGGCAGAGGAAATCGAAAGCAGAGATCGGGAAGATTACTTACTGGTGGTTACTAGGAAGGGAATATAACCCCTAGATAATCCAAAGATGATATGTTTTCTTATTCCCTACTGACCTCCAGTAAGATGACCCACAACGTCTCCAGCAGGGTGCCCTTGAATCAGATCGGGAATCAGTTGATTTCAGGATATGTTGGTTTTGTATAGGGGCCAGATTGGGTGTGTATAGGGGTAATTTGACCAGGGACGGAGCATCAAATGACCAGGAAGTTAGATGCACCGCCAGTTCAAACCCTAAACCCCAAATGCTGGTGTTTTGTGTATGCTAGGACTACAGACTATAGCTCGCTTCGGGCCGGACCGTTACTCAGCCCACGTTTGCCTTGGAAGCTGCTTCCATGACTTTCCTGTCAAACATTCCAGGTTCCTCTGGGGTATGTTGAATGTTGAGGGCCGCATTCCAACATATGGTCCCTTCAAGGGACTCAAATTGTGAGAAGGAACAGAAATAGGAACCCTACTTAGAGCAAACAGGGCCGTAATACAGAGAAGATTAATACCTGGTATGTTGGTAGTTTTACCCTTGTTGAGGGTCCTTTGTTGCTTTAGGTAGACCCTACAAGCAGGGCAGGGCCCCCTAGTTACGTAACTATACGTATAACTCCCATAACTGGAACTTATTGGACTTGTAACCCTACTTACGCCCACTTAGAAAACAATGAGTACAACCCGAGTTATAATTCAGGGGACTGTCCCTGTATGTCCAGGATCTGGAGAACCAGCAGTTGCCAGGGCCTTGGCATCCGTGTTGTTCCTATGCATTGTAGTAGGGCTGTAGGCTTTCTCGCTGGTTATTAGCACGACTACAAAGGATGGAAAGATATGATCCTGCACTGTAGGGTATAGGGTTTCGGTATTCCCGCCCAACCCCCCCTCCCGGTGTGCGTCAGAAGTGACAACAGTCACTGGGATGGGGTTTTCGGGGTCGCCATCCTCGTAAGTGTCCTCGCTTTTGGCGCTTCACAGCCACCATCCCGGCGTCTGTCAAACTGTCGTCGCTTTTATCCCTCCTGCTTTCGTCATGTCTCAAAACCACCAACAGTCACAGGGATGGGACTGGTCCTCGCCGCAGTCTTTGCTTTTAAGCCTCACATTGTTGTTGTGGCGCGTTTTAACCAGCCAACTTAGACCCCCCCCACCCCCGACCCTGAGAATTTTAAAGGATCGCGCAAATTTTTGGAGGTAGTGCGCAGATTGTTCATTGAGGTGCTTCTGAACTCGCAACTGTTCAAGACCATTCTGATGTTTCAATAAAACCTCGCTGCTTGAGGAAATATGAATAGACATTGCCTCCACTTTTGCAGACTACAGCCCTAAGATGCCAAGCTATTCAGCTGTTTAGGGTTTAGGGTTTAGGGTTTAGGGTTTAGGGTTTAGGGATGGTATTCTAACCACCCAAATCCCAGACTAAACCATGTCAAGACATGCAACATGCAAGTGCTTTGCAGCAACATGCTCAAGGCAAGGGCAGCCTATTACATATAAACCCTAGGCGAGCGCAACGTGCCACCAACCTCGCTTTGCAGCGAGTGACGCACCAAAACGTCCTAGACCCTCAGCACGCTTTCCTAAACCAAGACTAAAACAACCCTATGAGCATGAAGGTTTAGCAACAGCAGGTCCCAAGAATCATCGTTTCACCTGGTTTAGGCTCGGGGTTTTGGGGGGCTTCGAGTCAAGGTTCCTGGGTTTAGGATGAAAAGGGTTCAGTGTGTATTCGGGTTTGGGGTCAAATGGGTTAAGATGGCTTGGGATTGAGGAACTTTCGGTTTTTTGGGTCTTGGGTGGACAGGGTGTCGGGGGCCAAGGCGATTTTGTATGGGGGGATTGTCCTAAATTACTGTCAATACGGGGTCCTATATTCAGGGCCCTATTATAATTCGGGGCCCTATATAATTTCCCCCATTTTGGGAGCAGTAATTTAGGGAAACTTCCATGGAGGATTTGGGGTTGTTGGGATGAGGGTGAATGAAAGGCACGTATGGGGATGGAAGTGTGGCTTGGGGTTGAGGGCTGCCAATTGTCAGCAAAGTGGAGGTAAGTTGTTTGTATGTTTCTTGTGCAGTTTTGCAAGTGTGTTACCCGACATGTTTTCAAGCCAAAAAATGCAGTTCTGAAATACTGCTTTCCTTATTTTTTGCTGGACTAGCCAGTCCATCTTGCAAACGCGGATTCTATAGAATCCCTATAATCCCTGTAGTTTCCATTTTCTTTTCCATTATCCCAATATAACCCCAATATAACCCCAATATATACCCCTATGCTGTAGTTCGGAACCCTGCTAAGCAAACCCAACTCACAGCATCTGGGACCTGAAGCCACATGAGCCATAATCTAAACTCCTTAAAGGGGGGTTATATAGGGAATTATATATGGGAGTATTATAGGGGATATTAAGGGGGATACTAGGAGTTTAGACTATAGCTCACATTATTTTGCTGCCTTCAAGAATGAACTCAACACGTGTCAGAAAATTATACCTGAAACCCATAGCTTAGGATGCTGCCGTTAGCCTCTGAAGCTCCCCGGAACTGAACAGTGAAAGCCATTTCGCCATTTTGTGGTGAGCTGCAAGCCCTCCAAAATGAATCCTAGATATCCGGGCTTAGGGATATCTTCTTTAGGAGTTTAACGCTTAACCTTGGTTGTGCTGTTGGGTTTCCTGAGGCCAAGGGCTACACTTGCCCTCGGGTTGTACAGCAGGGCTTTCCCCAAAAGCGCCCAAGTAGCCATGTTTCAGGGTTCAAGATTTAGGGTTTAAGGATTGATGGCTGCAGGAACCAAATGCCAGGAAAGTTGTAGCATCTTTTACCTGGAACATGACATTATTGGCCTGCTTGAGGCCTGATACGAGCGGATCAAACGCTCGTAACTATTCCCAAGCCACAAAGACCAATATCCCTTAATTAGGGAATGTACCTTAAAGTCATGCTAGGGATCCTAGTATATTTTAGGGTATATTCCTTAATTCAGGGATTATTGGGCTTTCTGGGCATTCCTAACATACTACTTTTAAGGCCCTACATAATGCAGTATGTGGATGCGTTTCACCCACACCGCGCATCCCGAACCCTGAGTTGTTTTAGCATAAGCCTCAAAACGCGGTTTAGGGCTTAGGGACCTGCATGGTATGTCCCAACTATTAGCTCTTAAATGGGCTTGTACGGTATAAATAGGTATATAAGGATCCCAGG
>CAJNIZ010005558.1:172227-189464 GCA_905231905.1 Symbiodinium pilosum
TTAGGGCTTAGGGTTTAGTCTTTGGTCTTGAAGCGTTGCTTGTTCAGTCTCTGTCCTACCATTGCATACCGTTCCTGATCAATGCAGAATACACCTTACGCCCTAAGGTCGACGTTTCAAATACCAAAGAACCATGGCCTTGAAATGCCTGCAAGTACCAAATAGTTTGTAGGAAGATATATCCAGGACCCTCCTTGTACCCTTAATTGGGGATATATGGTCCCTAATAGTAGGTACTTAGGCCCTAATAGAGGGTAGGAGGAAGGTCTAGGATGATAGCTGCGTTACTTGAAGGTGAAGGTTAAATCAACTCATACAATTGCATCTCACAAGGTCCTGAAAGGAACCGGGTCCACGGGAGCCAGAAAAACACTAAACTCCAATATTCCTTGATACCTCCTAATAATTCTGGATGAATGAAGGAAATCTTGCACGAAATCTTGCACCACCTCAGATCCTCAATATATCGTAATGCCTAGGGTATGGGCTATATAAGGTAGTGCAGCATAACCTCCGCAGTAGTACTCCGCAACACTTCCTCAGGTTCCTCAACGCCTAACCCCTTGGATCCACAGGGCGGGCTCCCCTACTCCTGTCGTGAGTTATAAGGAAATGCTAGTGGTGAGAAAGTAAGGTGATAAGTCCCACATCCAGTAACGGGATTTGATAGTATAGATCTGTAAGCAGAGTGGCCCCACCCGAAGCCCTAAACCCTAAAAGCCTTACCCGAAACCCTAAACCCTTCTCAAGCACTTGGTGAACATGTCTCCTCTTCAAGTCAGCGAGGTTTATGTTCGTGGCCTGATGCCTCTGGCGCCGGCAGAAGGCCCGAATAGGGATGTACATATATGGGGTCTGCCAAAGGTCCCGAAAGTAAGGATTATAGTATGTTAGCGCCTGTATTTTGGGCAACTATCATATGTGTATGTATATATATATATATGTACGTAGGTCCTTAATGCTCTATTTGACGAAGCTCTTTCTTCAATAAATATAGGTGTGTATGTATGTATATATATACATATGTATGCGTATGTATGTCTAGTTTTTTACTTTTCAATTTTTATTCTTCAGTTTTTGAAGACGTGCTAAAACTTGGAGAATATTGAAGGAACCTTTTCCATGTCATTTTAATTTTCTCATTTTGCGAGAGTTTACAAAATTGTTGAACAAGTAAAAAGTGTGAACTAATGTAAATTAAGACGGTTGCGCTTTTCAAATTTTCAACATTTTCTCCAAAACTTTCAAACATTGCGAGAAATCCGGCGCCCCGCAAGACTTTGGCAAAGTGAACAGTTTGCAAATAAAACATGACCTGTTGGCCGACGGTTCAAGTTTTTGAAGAATTTACAAAATGACAAAGTAACAGCGGTTGCTTTCATCATTTGTCAAAAGTGTATTTTTGAAGAAGTTTCAAAAAGTGAACAAAAGCTGAAGGGTGTAATGCTGCGGGGCCACCATTTTTACCGTGTTTTGGTGTGCTTTCAGATGGGCGACCCCGAATAATTATTTCATTTCTTCAAAAATATTCAACTTTGCACAATAATTTGTTATGTTTGGCTTTCAAATTTTCACTTTGTTTGTCGAATATCTAGTTTCTTCATTTAACGCCTACATATGTCATATGAATCAGTATTACTGAGGATGAATAATGTAGACATTAGAATAATATAGACATTACTAGTACTGATAAGAATGAAAATAAAGAATTGTGCGTGTTCCGCAGCAGTTTTGTCCAATAATACGAATCATAAGAAAACAATAAAGATAATATGTTGATGATAATATGCCTGTGCCGTAAATGTTTGGCTCAAAGTTTAAGTTGCGTTCCTAACCCAAGAAGCACCTACCCTATGCTTATGACTTTCTTGGTGCAGCAGGCCATTTAATTCGGCCCCTATATTTGGCACCACGAACCTCTTGTTGAGCCTACTTTCCATTTGGTTCTCCATTTATTTTGACTTTGTTGGCAATTCTGTAAGCCTCGGAACCCTAGACCATGAACATTGAACACAAAACCCTGACCCCGACTTAGGCCCCGACACCCTAAAAATGTCGGTAGTAATATAGGTTCCTACCATTCGAGAGTTTAGGGTGCAAGGCTTACATTTACTATTTTTTGGGGTCCTGGCAGGCGCTCAAACTAGAGCCGAGAAAGCTGGGGTTCCAGGTTACCACCCTTCCGCGAGCCAATCCCTGTATGATCTGTGTTGTGGAGCGCTGGATTTACCCACCCTCAGCGCACCGTTTTTTTCTCAAACATCCGGCACAAAAGAATGGCCAGCCCCCGTGCCTCAGCTACGCGTAGGAGGTACCCATGGAAGGAGGTCAAGTTGATTGTCCTTTTTTTGGGAGCCGGAACCACCAAAAACACCATCCTCTCCATGACCTTCTATAAAAAGTCCGTTTACAACCCAAAGATACTAGTGTCTGCTGTGGCTTTGAGGGTGGACCAGTCGAAGTCACATTTGGTGTGAAGGCATTGTTGAAAGCATTGTCCGGCGCACAAGCACGGCATGGGCGACAAAATTCATTTCGCCGTGGGGGTATTATCTCCACAGACTGTACTGGCCTCACCCTCCTCCACCCGGAACCATAGACCCTGCAAAAAGAATATCAGTAGCACGTCAGGCAGGGCCTGACATCGTTAGTTTGGCAAGTCTTTTCATGAGCTCGGCGCGAAGAAGAGTAGGCTAGGTATGCGGTGAGCCTTAAATTGTGTGGTGAACCCTAGATTAAACCCTAAACCCTATGAAGGTGCCAGGGGCATGATTGGGTTGGGTGGAGCAAGCAACGCTTCATGAAGCTTGAGTTATTTGTGAACTTGGGAAACTTCTTGTTGACATGCCATGTATATCATAAAGCATCTCTAAAGGTCTTTTTTTTGCTAAGCCCTGAGCCCTAAACCCAGATGTCTACGCCCTAAGCCTTAGACCTTGAGCCCTAAACGTTTACGTCCCGTGTAAACCCTCTTTACAGGGCGCTGGCCTAAAAGAAGAATATTACGGTTCCCTGTAGAGAAAAATCCCTCTTGCATATTTTAGGAACAGCAACTTAACCCAAGTCCCACATGTTTTTCCTCCCTTGAAAGCCATTCGTTCTCAACGAGGCTTTCTTCGATCGGCTGTGCCAAGCTCAGGATGTTGAGACTGACTTGTCTAGTGGTTAGCCTTTGAACCTTTCTACGGTTGTATGAGCCATAGTGTAAATTCCTTAATGGGAACAATATATTGGGGAGTATTGTAGGGGTTATGAAGGGGGATCTTCGGAGTTTAGCTCATACGGGCCGCAATATCAACGCCGCGGTAAACCTTGGCAAAGCAAAAGATACTAGACTTGAGGTTTAGGGTTTTGGGTACCCTGGGTCCAGTACCGAATAATCACATATTTACGCGAAACATGTACTATAGCTACTATTACTCAAAATCTAGGTACCCATTTATTGGGTACTTGGAGCCTTTGGCTACGAGGATGACGAGGGAAACGTTGAACCACAGGGTGGGGACGGGATTCTGTGAGGTAGTAGGGATGTCGTGGGATCTAAACGCGTTTTTGGGGGTTGTGTACATATGTAGGAATTGAAGTTTGGGTATATTACCCGAATCCCTAAACCCTAAACCCTAAACCCTAAGACCAGAACATTGAACAGCAACTGCGAGCTGTTTGGTGGTTTGCTATGGGGATCGGGGCCAGATAGTATAGGGCGTGACAGTGTATGGTTCAGGTATGGTTCAGGTTTCGAGACGTGACAACGCTCCGCCCCAAACCCGAAAAAAAAGATAATGGCTCCGCCATATCCATTTGTAATTTTTGAGAATCCTTGTTTTTAGGGGCTGGAACCCTAAACCCTAAACCTGTTTCGCAGTTGAAAAAGGGATTTCGCACTGTGAAGCTCCCAGCAATCGAATTTCGGGTTTCCACAAAAGCAGCCACCGGGCCCTTCTCGGGAAGTCCCTACCGGAAGGACTGTTTTGTACTCATTACATCCGAAGGGGAGGGATGATAAGTTTTTGATGTCGAGATTTGGAATCATCTCGTAGCAACGCTGAACATGTTGCACAACCATTGTGATTACTCATAGGGTCCATGTAAGCATAAAGTATATAAACCCTTAACCTTAAATCCCCAAAGCCCGAAACCCTAAGCCCTACACCTTACATACTTACTCAGGACTCAGAGGTGCTCCCATACACTTACCTGGGTCCCATGAATATACTATGTAGCCATGGGGTTCTGTTTTGAGGGGCCCAGGCCATGTTTGTGCTTATTTGGATAACGTCTTCATCCCCTGAACCCCTAAACCCTGACCTGAACCCAACACCATGTAGAACAATGGCCTTTAGGGCTCTATTTTGGTGTTTTGTTCTCTTACTTTACCTACTTTTGGGGTCTAGGTAAGGCCTGCAGCCCAATATCCCAATCCTCGAAGGATGTCATACGTGAGCATACGAACCGCAAGTAGAGGGTAGATGGAGGACATCCTGCACCACTTAGAACCACACAAATGGTGTAATTATGGGGAGATAACTCTAAGGGTCCAAGGACTCAAACAAAAGGGTTTTCGGGCCCAAGTATTATGATATTAATGGTATTTGAGCCCTAAAACCCTATTATTTGGGTCCTTGGACCCTGAGAGTTAGGTTTTTGATGACCACGTAGAACCCGCCCCAAATATTGTAAGTCTTCGGGTAAAGGGTATATAAGGTGCTGCAAGACGTCCTCCATCCACTGGCGCCATCTCCTTGTGGACAATACCCATAGTTTTGGGACCTCTTGCCAGACGCCCTGTACGCCTTGAGTTCCAAGCTTGAAGAAGCCACCCATAGGAGCATCTATAAGAACAGGAGTCCCCGGATATACCGCAAAATACATTTGTCTTTTAAGCAGAAAAACCAAAAAGCCTAAACCCCTAGACACGAAAGCCTAAAGCCTAGACCCCTAAACCCCTAAACCCTGGAAACTGAAGGATGTCATATTGGAGATGGAGGGCCAGAAGATCTCCAACAATGGGACCTTTCAAGTCGGCTCGCAGGACCCCGTATACTTGGACCCTCCTTGTACCCTTAATTGGGGATATATGGTCCCTAATAACAGGTATTTAGGCCCTAATAGAGGGTAGGAGGAGTGTCTAGGTACTTGGAGGTTGAGAGCACTTATAATCCAATTAGATTTCGGTTTTTAGGGTTCAGAGGGTTCAGGGTACGTTTCACGCAGTTGGGGGTCAGGGTTTAGTGTTTAGGAGGTTCAGGGTACTCTAACCCGGCTAGAAATGTTATTTTACGCCGGCTGTAAACATATCAGGGGACTTCGGGGCTCGTATTTGGATTATAACACAAGTTGAACATCCAAGTAGAGCTCACAATGTAAGGGAAGTTTTGGAAAGGTTCTGTATTAGTTTGATGATGAGTGTGTAGGATCAACTATGGTCGTTGCCCTAGCTCGGGGGACCCGAATAATAATACACTCCACAAAACCAGAGACTATAGTCCTTATTATGGGGACCCTTAAAGGTAACCCTAATTTTGGGAACCCCCACTTGTGCAGTTTTGGGTGTAGTGGCCGGTTTGCTTCAGAGTATGTTGGCTAGGTACCCAGTGCGCCCTTTTTCCCTCCTTGTTTTAGGGTCTCCTCATTGAAGGTGAACAATCAGAAGAAGGGCACCTTGCTATTAAGGGGTTACTGGGGAAGCTAGTTAGTAGGTAGACGGTATGCCCAGAAAGCCCCCTATATCCCTTGATTAGGGATATAGCATAAATGACCCTAGTAGGATCCCTAGTGTGATTTAAGGTATATACCTCACCAGGGGATGAGCAGTGTGGTTTGAGTGGAAGGTCTGTTGGGGCTTGGGAGTCAGGCGGTTGAAGGGTTGAGGCCTAGCAGGGTGTAGGGTTTAGGATTTCTAGCATTTGCTAGAAATCAAAAAACTGTGGTTGCCTCTTGCTTTCGCTGATTTCGCGGCCTTCAACAGATATTTTCTGATGTATGGTTAGGAGGGCATACAAGGAATGGTCAGGCAAATAAAAAAAAGTTATTGCATAATTGAGGGCTTTGTAGGGACTACTGTGCGGATCCATTCCTCTAGTCGCTGCTAACCAGGATTATGTGAGCTATGGCCTAAACTCCTTAACTTAGGGGGTTTTATTGCGGAGTTATGGGATTATTACTGAGGTAGATGCCAAGAGTTGAGACTATAGCTCCTGTGACCCCCCTTAAGCCCTTAACCCCAGAATTTCAACCGTGAATCCTGCGGTAGTTGCCTTTTCATTCCCTTCTTCCCGAGGCTTACCTTTGCTTAGCTGAGAATGAAGAAACGAAAAAGAAAATGGAAAGTACTAGAATTGGGTTAAATAGGGACTAATGAAAGGATCCATTCCTTCATTTCTAGCTAACCAAAGGCAAGATTTTTCACGTGGAGGGGAGTCGGGAGGTGACTAGCCTCCAAATGATTCCGGGTTTAGGGTTTAGGGTTTCGGGTTTGCCCGGCCCAAAGCCCATAGAAGTAAACTTATTGGTGCTTCAAGGATACTGGCGAGTAGAAGCCAACCGTCGTTCTGTCGGCATTAAGAATCCTGCATGATATTAATATACTATAGCACCATAATTTTCAAGGTTCAGGGTACTCACCGTCATGCGGAATTTTCAGTATCCACCGCCCCTGTGTAACCCCCTACAGGGAGCATGCCCAAGTTGTAGGCTGGCTATAAGTGATGTTATAAGTCCCATTGGGATGTATTAGTATTGTAGTTATGTAACTAGCGGATATCACCCGTATATAGCCTCGTATGACGACCCCTAAATTGACTCCCCCACTTCTGCTTAAGCACCATAAAGTGAAGAGTGTCCGCCTCGTGGCTCTGGCACTTCCGCGGTTTAGGGTTTAGAGTACTTTGAGGTTGCTTTTGGGGTTTTCACCGCGTTCATACCCAAGTGGATTATGCAGATGGCCATAGGTATAAGTGGTGGTTTCCCAAAAAAAGGACCCCAACATACACCCAAATATATTATAGTCCTTAGTATAGAACCCCCAAAAAAGGTACCCCTAATATGGGGAAACCCCCAAGTAGGGTTGTAGCCCAAATACAACTAGTCACTGGGTCCCATGAACCTCGAACTAGGCAGACAATAGTTGAAGCTGGAGTTGGACCCTTACGGGAAAGGCCCCCCCTAGTTAGAGCTTGGGTTGGAACCAGTGATAATGGGGATATGCCCCGTTGTAGGTTCCATATATGTTATAGCTGCAGGAATGATAGGGTTTAGGCCTTAGGGTTTAGGGTTTAGGGGAGTAGAGCACAGCCTCAGTTCGTCACAGCCACGCATGTCAAAGCAGAACACGCTATGCCCTCAAAGCCTTACTGCCCAACAGTCATTGGGGTTTAGAGTTTAGGGAACGCAAAACATGCTCTACAGGTGCAATCATTCTTACAATCACCCAAACCTCAAAGGCTGGATTATTAAGCACTTGGACCCTTAATGTAGACCCCTGATTAACAAACCCCCTCCCCTTAATAGGGATTATAATAAGGATCCTAATGTTTAGGCCCTTAAAAGGAGGGGGTTTATTAATCAGGGGTCAACCCTAAACCCTAAACCTTAAACCCTAAACCCTAAACCCTAAACCGCTACATTAGGGATGTGCATCCAGGAACGACTCTCCTTCCAGCACCTGGTACATTTGAAGTTCCCAGGTGAAAAGGTGCCGGCCTTTAAGCTATTGATAGTCACCTCACTGGTTCTTGGTAGGGAATAAAGGAGTGTATGATATGGGGATTATATATGAGGCTTTCCCAAAATTGGGGGTACCTTTTTCGGGGTCCCTAGAATAAGGACTACAGTATTTTGGGGTCTATATTGGGGTCCCCTTATTTTGGGAAACTACTATATAGGGATGTATTTTGCTTTATTCCCTATTGAGATGCGGTGTGGAGGGTGCAGAGGTCTAGGGGCTAACAGTTCACGCTTACAGGAAATCGTCGCTCCCATTGTTTCCACTGCTGGTTATCCCAGAAACAAGTTGAAACAATGGAGGCTGTTGTTGCGTTCCTCCCCCTAAGCCCTGAACCCCAAAACCCTAAACCCTAAACCCTATTAATAGTGGGGTGGTGACGGTGGTGATGTCTAAACCAGAACCTATAAACCCCCTCCCCTCAAAGCCTTAATGAGGGCTTCACTTGTGGGATGTTGACCCCAAGGCACGGCTACCCCCTAAGCCCCGTAGACTCTACATGCCAGGGTTTAGGGTTCAGGGGTTAGGGTTTAGGGATTAGGGTTCAGGGATTAGGGTTTAGGGTTCAGGGATTAGGGTATAGGGTTCAGGATTTAGGGATTAGGGTCTAGGGATTAGGGTTCAGGGATGAGGGATTAGGGTTTAGGGTTCAGGGATTAGGGCTTAGGGTTCAGGACTTAGGGATTAGGGTTCAGGGATTTGTGTTTAGGGATTAAGGTTCAGTCATTAGGGTGTAGGGTTTAGGAATGTACTAGCGTAAGGTTTATGTTGTGTACTGCCCTCCCCTACCTCGGTAACAGTTGGAGTTATATACAGCCTTTAATATGACCCCTAAAATAGACCGCTACAGAGACCGAGCAGTACCCAAGGTTTAGGAACCCTAAACCCTAGACCTAAGACCCCAAAGCTTAAACCCGAAACCCCAGACCCTGAACCCTGGAACCCAAACCCTATCCCACCCACACAACAGACTGCCACCCCGGCGGAGACATGGGTGCCCTCGGGGCAGCCACGCATTATCCCAGAATGGGAGCAACGGCTGAGAGAAATGATCAAGCAGCGGCAGCAAACACAGTTGCAGAGAACACAACACCCTGCTGGGGCACGTTCGACAACAACGGCGCCAACAGGCATCAACACTGCACAGCCAACCTCACCACCAGAGACCCGCACCCTCACGCTCGCTGGGCCAAGCCTGCCCCACCGGCTCATGGTTCAGGGAAAAATTCTAGCCCAGGTTTGGTTGTAGGAAAGTATAGGGGGTGCCTATGCACAATGACAATTACCTCATGTGAGCCGGGCTTTGGGGTTTAGGCTTCAGGGAGCCGTAATCTAAATTTCTCAAAGGGGCTATATAAGGGGTTATATAGGAGAGTATTATTATAGGGGTCAGGGGGGTACAGGAGTTTTCACTATAGCTCGGCTTATATGGGGACCCTATGCAAAATGACAATTAGTTCGTGCGGTCACTATCAGTGGGTGGGGGCGTGGTATCTCAAACTGAATTCAAAATGGTATTGGGAATTATTTAGGCCGCTATCTTCCATTTTATGCCCCTGTGTGACACCCAGTTTGAAATGGATGCTCCATTTCCGTGCTCAGTTGGTTCTGCATTCCTCATATATATATATATATATTCTTGAAGATCTCCTAGCAACGCACCCCAAAGCTCAAACCCCCAAACCGTGTTCCTTTAATTCCTTCACCCCTACTCTAAACCTAAACCCGCGCAAGACAAATTCCAGTGGAGGTGCAGATGCGGGTGGTGCGAGACGGGGAGGAAATCAGCTGGAGTCCCTGCTGTTTAGGGATTCAGGACGCTGATTGGGAAATCATACCTTAAATTATGCTTGGATCCTTTATGTGATAAGCGGGTATATTGTGTTAGGGGGCAGTTCTAGGACCCATCAAGGGTGCAAATAGGGTATATCAGATAGGGACCCCAGTATTTGGGCCGGACGATAGAATTTAAGGTTCGTATTGCAATTGTTGGTAAGGATAAGCTGCATGAACTAAACCCGAAGCCCTAAACCCTAAACCCCTGCGGTGCTATAGTAGACCAAGGTCCTTCAGATGCTTAGTATCAACAGCCCGCTGTGAGATCAGAGGTGCATGTTTAGGCCTCTGCCTAGACCCTCCTCCCACCCTCTATTAGGGCCTTTCTTCTCAACTTGCCGGCTTACACATTTTCTGCGAGTTTCCATAAATCGTTGCCCCTGTTTGGGGCTCCCTGTACTGAGGATTGTAGCATGTTAGGGTCTGTATTACGGTCCCCCCTATGTATGGAAACTCCCATACTTCAGAAGCCTGAATTGGCAATATTATCCCATTCGGGTCCTTGTACAGCTACAGTGGAAAATGCCCTGTGCAAATTTGAAGCAGCTGAATAAAGGGGCCTTGCGTAACATAACGTGTGTGGGCTTGCCGACATTGAATGTGCCATATTTGGAGTCCAATGCCATTAGGGCAACTGCATACAATTGCGCTAAACATACAATGGCGCTAAACCCTAAACCCTCAACATTTTCTGGAACTGCCTTAATGGGGTTGCCATGGACGGCGTTGCGCATGAGATGCAGGCAGCTGAGACAAGGGTGAAGGCTGTGTCCCCCGGACGTCATCCAGCGCCTGAGACACCGATGAGTGATTAGGGCGGCGCATTGATGGCATGCGGGCTTCATTATGAAGCGTGATAAGAGGGTTTAGGATGTTCAGTTCAAGTACAGTTTAGTTACCCTGGACATTGGTGTAATTAGCATCAGCCTTAGCGTGCATACCTACGTCTCCGTAGAGAGTAAGATCTTATCCTCCTTTTGAGTAACATTCAACCAACCCAGAACGCTACCCAGCCAACAGTGGGTAGGTTTAGGCCCCTTTAATTGCATGTTCAAGCCCATCATTACCTTAACCCCCTGCACAAACTCCATCTTAGACATAATTTCTAGGCCTTTGCGTGTTTGAAGCCCACTGTAACCACACGAAAACCTACACTCATTCCCGTCACCAGTCTGAAATGGAAGAGATTATAGGATCCAGGGAGTGGAGAAATGGCTTCCAATAGTAGGGTTTAGGGTTTACATCATCTTCAGCAATGATCTCTATATTCCATTCTTGGATTCCCTACCAACCGCCGGTAAGTTCGACCTGCGGGAGATTCTTAATTTTTCAGGGTGGGGTGTGGTGGTTTTCTTAGAGATATGTATGTAGGAGTTATAGAAAGACCACAGAGGGTTTAGGGTTTAGGGTACCATATCCTACTATAGGGTTTATTAAGGGGGATACTAGGAGTTTAGACTATGGCTCATTTAGGGTTAAGGGTCTGGGCTTGGTAAGCATGCTTGGAAACCTTTATAAGCCAGATCATGATCCTTGTTTCCCTTTACTAAGTACCACGGACCCTAAACCCTAAGCCCTCTGAACTCTGTCCTACCTACTAAGTTAATTGCCGCTCCACACCTGGCGGTCCTGATAAGAACCCCAACCAAAAACATAACCTCAAACACAAACTACATAAGAGTTCTGGCAAGCCTGGAGTTTGCGTACGAAATCTAGACCCTAAACCCGAAACCCTCAACCAAAAGGCCCTAAACCCTAGCCAAGGTCTAGATGTGCCGGCGAATCCAATACCCTGCCTCGTTGCGCGCGAGGTTTGCCCCTTCAGATTTTTTTTGTGGCTGGCGGTCAAGGGTTCAGGGTTTATGGGTGGGTAGGGTTCCGGGTAAAGGGAATAGGTTCTAGGGCTTATGGGTTTCTATGGGCACTATCGGGACGATGAGGAGTGCAGGATTTAGTGTTAGCCTGCAACCTCAACTACCTTCAGCTTTGTCGTAATTATCCCTTATAAGTAATAACTAGGTATAATTAGTAGGTAAGATTAAAACCCATACAACTGTGGGTAATTAGGGTGACAGGAAGGGTATTGCATCGAGTTAAAGATTCATCCTCTGGCACAGGATTGTGAACATGTAGCTTTAAGCCGTAAGGGCTGGAGTCCATGTACCCAATACTTTGAAAGGGATATATAGGAGTATGTAGGGAGACGCACGAGTCCACATACCTATTGCTTGGGTACTTAGATTTAGGATTCAGGTATTACTAGTAATAAACGTGCGGGGAGTATAGATGTATGCCCCCGCAGGGTGCAAGGACCCGAATTGGGCTTTCGGCCCAAATACTATATAATATTAACGGTATTGGGGACCTATTAAAGCCCTCTTATTTGGGTCCTTGGATCCTTAGGGAGGGTAGGGTTTAAGGGTCGGGGTTGGGGGTTAGGGCCAGCACGTGGACCTCAGCGTGAGAACCTTTGGGACAAAGCCATTTCTCTAAGTAGGGGGTAGTAGTTTAGGTACTGCCCCCACTCTGAAACAGTTGGATAAGATGTATAATGTAGTTATGTCAGACCCTTAACATGACACCTAACATAGACTGTTCGAAGGTGGGGGCATCACCCAAGTAGTAGTCTTGATAGAGTGCGTTCTGGGGGTTCTATGTCATTTTGCCAGAGCACAAGCGTAAGGGCGTTTGCGTGCTTTTCACAGGTTAACAGGGATACTGTTGATACAACACGTCCTACAATCCCCTAAGCGTCTCATACCTTGCTTAATTTGGTACTTGAGAACTCGAGTCATGCAGGGTTGTTGGTGACCTTCTGGTTCTTTTACACAAGGACGTTATTTAGAGGGTCCACATGGGAGTTTCCCAACATGGTCCCAGCACCATCCGTCATAAAGGCTCTCATTATACCTTCATTATCCTTATATATCCCCAGGGACCCTACCATAGGGTCCATCTTCTGTACGGTCCCCCAGTCTTACCCCCCGAGATGGCTACAGACTTGTTACGAGTCAAAGTTTGAGGTTAGGGTTTAGGGTTTAGAGTTCAGGGATCTACTGCTCGCTGGGTTAGTGAGCTTCTCTGCAGCACGCAAGCCTTGAAGCCACACATTGGGCACCAGGTGCATGATAGACTTCAATCTTGGTTCCTTTACGGTGGGATGCTCTTCTTGCCCTTGACCTCGCCACTGGGCTGCACGTGGGTAGACGAATCATATTAGGGACTTGGGTTGGATTCTGGCGCTTACCCTATGGGTCCAAGTACCAAATAATCATATACTTATCCAAAACCTGTACTGTAATTACGAATACCCAAAGCCCAAGTATCTAATTTTTGGGTACTTGGACCCTATGGGTTAGTTTGGCATTGTTCATCGTTCCCAGGCTGTCAGTGCATGGTTTGAGCCAGGGTTGGCTCAAGGGTTTAGGGAACAAAGGGTCCAAAGCTCAAAGCGCTTGCGTGGGCCTTAAAGGGGGGGAGGGGGGCCCTTAGTTTCATGAGAAAACTTGTTCCAAGCTATTAATCTTGGGACATATAGCCATACCTGTCATAACCCGCCTGACTTGCGCATGAAACCTTGTATATATGTAACCTTAGATGGGCGCTAGAGGGTCCCGAATGGCAGGTTTTGGGTCTCATCGACGGTGGTTGCAGGTCTGGGCAAACGAGTGTGCTTGGAGAATCTTGGTGGTTTCATTCAATTAATGACTTTGTGAGGGGCTTCTTATTCGACTGCACCTTTGTAAGGACTGCTTTGCTTCCTGCAGGAAGGATTTCCTGGCAGACCCTCGGAGTACTGAACACCGTAGAGTTTACGTACAGGGGGTTTCCCAAAACTATACAGGGGTATCTTTTTGTGGGTCCCCATAATAAGGATCATAGTTCTTTGGGGTCAATATTGGGATCCCCATGATTTTGGGAAACGACCACATCAATTTGCTTCAGAGACCCGGATATGCAACGCAGCAAAGTATCATTGTACGATACTGGCTGAAAGAACCAATTTTGCAATGCGTAGCATTTGGCAAGTTGTATGAGGAGTGTTCAAGAAAGACTGGGTTGCAGTATAATACTAGGGGAACCATATGAAGTGCAAGATATATCCATTGTGGGAATCCCCAGAAGATTGTAGTAGGTTTCACAAGACGACTGCTATGCTTATGATTGTGGAGGGTACTGATGAATGTCACCCGTGGCTTGACATGACCCAATGCAACGCTGTAGGGTCTGGCTTTCAGGGCCTAGAATTTAGGCTTCGGGGTTTGATGGAGATTAGGGTTTAGGGTTTAGCGTTTAGGCTGCTTCCTATAGTCACCCATTGGAATTCGGAAGCAACCATTTTGGCACTTGTACCGAAGAAGATTCCTTGTTGGGGTAGGGCTAAAGTTTGCAGGGTGTAGGGTTGCCCCTTTTCCTTTATTATACTCCGATATCCCCTAAACCTTAACATTACGAAGCCCAAACCCTTCAACCCGGAAACCCTAACCTAAGAAGTTCCCAAGCACTCAGGCATTGCAGTTGTTGAGGTACCCCTACATAGGCGGTGCAAGATCTCGTCCGTCAACACCCTAAGAGTCCAAAGTGCATAGCTATCATATAACCCCAAAGCCTGATCCCCGACAGCGTATGTAAGGCTACTGTCATAAGCCCCCGCAGGTATATCATGATCCCCAAACTCCAAACTCTAGACCCTCAGGGACTGTATCCTCTGGGTACTGCCCACATTCCGTAAAAGTTGGCTAGCATTTATAACCCCAGGCCCTAAAACCCGAACCCCCAATATAGACTGTTACAGGGTATGAACAGTACCCAAAGTGTCGCTGAACCCATAAACCCCAAACCGTAAACCCCAAACCGTGACCAGCTGCTGAGAATCATTGTGCCTTGAGATGGCAACTGCCAATTTGCGAACGTGACCAGCTGCTGATCGAGAATCATTGTGCCCGGAGATGGCAACTGCCAATTTGCCAGCTTCGGCTTGCATGTTGGCGACGAGGCCACGGCTTGCCGTGCGCGTACTGTGGCATGGATCCGCAACCATGAGCAGCAGCTACTTGGCTGATGTGTACGTCCAAGTCAGACAGCCGACTGCGAAGCGAGGCGGAACATTGTAAGCGTTCCGCTGCTGCGCAGTACACGCGTGTTCACTGCATGCGGATTTGAATGACTCTGAAGCGCTCATGGGTTTAGGGAACTACTAGGTTGTTGTATAGGATAACGGAAAAGAAAATGGATTTTACAGTTATAATTGGGGTTATGCTTTGATGTCCAATGTCCATATGCCATTTTGGGTTAAGCCTCGAAGCACTTCGTTGATTCAGTCACCTTCGCAGGGAGCCCTAGACCCCTTTTATCAAGGAATATACCTACAAGGGCCCAAGTACCCAATGATTTGGTCCCTTTAAAGGGGATACACAAGGATACATAGGGACATTTAGGGTTTAGGTTCCATGTGCCCCAGAGTTAGGTACCTGGCCTTTGGGTATCAGACAGGTTTTCGGAGAGTTTTTGATTATCTGGTACTTGGACCCTTAGGGCTTATATCATACTCGGATATGTGCACAAGTGCTGCACAAGTGCGCCAGATGTGTGTGTGTGTGTGCGCGCGCGCTATATCATACTCTGATTCCTTGTATTATGATTGAAGGCACATTTCGAGTCTCCTCCCCATCAGCGCGTTGCTTTTGGTCCATTCAAACGGCGTTAACTGGACAACTTAAAGCGACCTCACCCGACCTCACCCTAAATGGTGGTTTATATAGGGAATAATACAACAATGGCCCTAAATTGGGAATTAACATCGTTCTAAATTTCCTTGAAGTTAGAGTAAAAGGTTTAGGGTGTAGGGGTTGTAATCTCAGTGAGTTCCCATCACGCGTTTTGGGTGCGTTAGCGTTCCGCGTTTGAAACACAGGGTGCGTTTTGGAGTTGCGTTGCAACACTGCGTTGCAACACGTCTTCTTTTGCTGCTGCTGCTACTGCGCTGGCGGCGGTGGCTGGCGGAGCCGAGCAGGACTGACATGGTGCCTGCACTCTGATTGAGCCTGTTTCAGTCAAGTCCCAAAGCTACTTGACAAGAAAGCCAGCAGTGTTATTGAACTTGCTGTCTGGAGTCTTGGCTCTGAGAACACTCTCCTGTAGTGGTAGGGTCGACTGCCATGACTTCTAATGGCTGGCTGTGCCTTCCCTGCTTTGTCAAGTACACTCCGGACGACTTAAACGTGGACAAGTGCAAATTCTGTGGGGGTTGGCTTGTGCCCTGGAGCTACACGAAGGAAGGCTCTTGTTGGGTGGCAACTGAACCCTTGCCTGTTGCAACTTGACTTAGCTCAGTACAGGCTTATACCCAGCCAACATCTTGTGATATTTTGTGTCGCAAAGTTGCAAGACATACAAAACGGCATTTCCAATTGTTGAACGGTGGTTTTTGAGCATCTTGCAACTTCATGCGAATAAGGGTGATGCGCTGTCACGTGGGGCCGATCAACAGAAGGAGGTGGATGACTCAGAGCAGGCTCGGCGTTATTTAAGATCTGAATATGTTGGAGCTCACCAGTTTCCATAGTCCCATAATTTGCATGGACCCCCCCTAGCCTTATAGGAGTGGCATGGAAGGCCTATGGGAGACTCCCCACCTGTAAACTGCCGGGTCCATGTCATCTTGGAAAGTGTTCTGCCCTAAGTTTCCGTACATCTCTATACGACCCCTGGCTCCTGGACACACAATGAAATTAAAGGTTGCTGGGTACTGTGTCTAGGGCTGTTTTTAATTCGGGTTTAGGGTAGGTAGACCTGATCTGACTTCCTAATACTGGCCCAAAACAAGACGTAGGCAAACACATAGATAGGATGAAAGAGATTTTTTTCTCGGTTGGAACCCACAATTCTTCCCAGCAACAATGCCAAGTCCTCTGAACACGGGGCTATACTGAAGCGCTTTGGGTGTAATTTACAGGTTAGGGATACGGTTTAGGGTTTAGGAGTCAGCTTAACAAAAATTAGCCAGCCACTTGATGTCAGGCGTGCGATGCTGAGGCCGAGGCCGAAGAGGACCAGACACCGCGTTGTCCTTGGCGCTTTTACAGTGAAGGGGATGCAGCTCGACAGAAGATCACCAGCCAGAAGGACAAGGGCATGGAAGGCGCTTTGCGGGGGTTGATCGCCTTGCCAAGCCCAGAAGCGGAAGTGCAGCATGGTGGAAGCCGCCAGTGCTACCTTTTCCTTGTCGGCAACCTCGATGCCATCAAGGATGCTCTTCGCCAAACCGCTCGAGACACTGACAACGAGAAGCCTGGCATCAATGTTCTGGATGATTCTGACGAGAATCAGACCGTCGTTTCCGTGGAGTTCGGCCACTGGCGTACGCGAACAACCTTCGAGAACATTCTTGCCAACCGCAACTTTGAGATCAGCCGGGTCAAGCCAAAGCGGGTGGGCTTAAAGGAGAGACTGCCAAAGGACAGTTTTCGGTGAAACTCAGAAGATCACAAGTTCTGCGGGATTTTGGGCTTAGGGCTGAGGATTTGGGCTTTGGGGCCCCAATGTCCAGCTTGGAAAGTTGCAAGACGCCCAAAATGGTGTATCTAGCCCCTAAAAACGCCATTTTGAGCTTCTTGCAACTTTGGAACCCAGCATCTATAAGCGATCCTAAACCCAATATCTCAAATCCTAGTCCCTA
>CAJNIZ010005558.1:189564-204384 GCA_905231905.1 Symbiodinium pilosum
CGTTGGCGTTGAGAACGCACTAAGGTTGTAATAAGTCTTACCTAGACCATCCGATGTTGTATGGGGGTCCTGCCTCAACCAAAGTGCGTATGTGACCTCGAAAGGATTACATCGGAAAGTCCACGTAAACCCTTACCTGCTAAGTGAGGACCCCCCACCCTGTAATAGTGGTGTAATAGGAATAGAATGAGACCCTAATCTAATCCTCATTATCCTTTCTTGTCGCTATTACAAATTGGTGGGTCTTCCTAGCTAATCCCAGAGCAATGCCTCTGCGTCCAGGCCCTATGTGCAGGAGTGGGGTCTGCGCCTTACACTAGCAGTGTACTGTAGGGGCTTAAATGATTACCAACATTCTTGTCCTAAGTTGCTTGCATATTATTCCCCTAAACCCTAAGCCCGAAAGTTTTATGGAACGCTTGTACGGGAATATCAAATAGACCTCACGATGATATTGGCGAATATTTAGACCCCCTACAGCATACGCTATGATCCCACGAAGTCTGCTGTGCCTCGGATATGTATGAGGATATTAGGGTAGAGGTTTAGGATTTTACCTTAAAGGTCCAACTACCCAATACTCATACACTTCTTCAGAACCTGCACTACAATTACTCTTTCAATTCCAAAATCCCAAGTACCCAATATTCAAGTACTTGGACCCTTAGGGTTATAGGGATGTATAGATGTATGTAGGGTTTTGGGCTTACAGTAAGGAGTTTGCAGGGATGGTCCCCTAATTGTAATTCAGGTTGTAGCAGGGGGTTATAGAGCGGCAGGCGTGGTTAAAAGTCGCAAAGGAGGATGTTTTACGGATTCAACCAGATAGGTCATGTTGTTGGCGTAAAACATTGGTGTATCGACATCAACCCCAAGATCAAATATGGGGTTCCCGAAATTAGGGTATCCTTATTTAAGGAGTCATTACACCCTAAACCCAAAACCCTGAATAGCAAGATTGGGTCCAGGGATCAAAATAGCCCATCAGGCCCAAGGGGGCTAACGCTGAAGCCCTGAACCCGTGACGCGGTTTAGGGTTAAAAGTCTAGGGTTTTGGGCCCCATGAACTAAAGAATTGGGGATCGGACTTCTGTGTTTTGGGCGAAGACGGCAGGTACTCAAAAGGCACAAGTACGCAATAACCATACACTTCCCCAAAACCTATAGCATAACTCCCGTTCCCAACCCTCCAACGCTCCAAGTACCTCATTCTCTTCGGTACCTGGAGGGGAGGGGGGGGGGTACAGTTTTACAATCTTGTCCCTGTGTACTAACATTGAACACCCCTTTTGAGGGTATAGAGTTTAGGGCTTACCCTACACCCTAAACCCTAAAAGTTGAGGGCCCAATGTTCAGTCACTATTCCCTAAGGGTCCAAGTACCCAATAATTATATACCTACCCAAAACCTGTACCACAATTACTACTACCCAAAACCCAAGTACCTCATTATTGGGTACATGGATCGTCTGGGATTGGGGTACTTGGACTTTCGGGAAAGGCAGGGCTCTGCAGGTGTCTTGTGAGTGGCGAGGGCGCAGGCCTACTACAAACGGTTTAGGGTTGAGGGTTTAGGGTTTAGGGTTTTAGGCTTTAGGGTTTAGGGTTGCCTGCAGTTTAGGGATACGACGGCAAGAATGGATAACCAAAGGGGGAATCACATGGGTAGCGAAGCGGAAGCTACCATGTAGGGTTTAGGAAAAGCAATCGTGGTTTGTAAGTAAGGGTTTGGGGTATAGGTAGGTATATTCCGCAACACCCTGCTGTTTTCTAAGCCCTGCACCCGTAATTCGAAATGAGCAAGCATAATGGACCATGGGCTAGCTAAGCATATGCAGGGTATCCCTAAGGGTGCAAGGACCCAAATGATAGGGCCATTAATAAGGGTATAGCCTGGTCAAAACTCTAAACCCCCAAAACTCTATACCCTCAGCCCTGAAACTAAAACCCTAAACCCTGAGAGGCTTTAGATGCCAAAGGCTGAGTTGGCAATATGCATCCAGACTTGTCTTTTGAATATGAGCTATAGTCTAAACTCCTTAAAGGGGGTTATATAGGGGATTATATAGGGGGCTACTATGAGGGTTATTAAGGGGGATACTAGGAGTTTAGACTATGGCTCAAATGGATGTAACTCGAAATAGGCATACTCGCGGCTTAGGGTTTAGGCTTCGGAGGTTTAGGAGTGTAGCGGTCTAGGGTTTCGGGTGTAATGAAAGACGATCATGGGAAATCTCTTCAGGGACTGTATGGGGATCTTTGAGAGAATCTCTATAGAATGGAGCGGTAAGTCTGAAGGGGCCAAAGACCCGTATGACGTGGCCAGCACGGTTGAAGAGCCTGATGGAAAGTCGAAAGCACGGGTCACTGCAGCATGCGTTGGAAACTCCAAACCTGCTATTCAGTCCCACAACCCTTCGCTATGGCTCACATAAATGTTGCATCGTTGAACGCACAGTAGCAGCAGACATGGCGGACGTAGATTCCTGGTGCATATGTCAAGACCAGGATTCATATCCGCAATTCCACTCGAGGATGCGCGGATTTGTTTGGGATGAAGCCAAGGGGACTCCATCCCAGAGGGTCCATGTACCCAATAATTAGGTACTTGGGCTTTGGGTAATAGTAATTATAGTACAGGTTTTGGGTAAGTGTATGATTATTGGGTACTTGGACCCTCAGGGCATTTAGGCGGTCTTCACGTTAGAAGACCATGGGAGGCAATCAGCAGCTTTGGGAAACCGCGAGACTTCACGGAGGTCTTAGGGAGTCCTTCCTTCTGGCTCCCCTTATATGGGCCATAGCCTAAACTCCTTGTAGGGGGGTTTTATAGGGTATTATATAGGGGACTACTATAGGGGTCATTAAGGGGGATACTAGGAGTTTAGACTATAGCTCATATGCGGTCCCCTTCAAGATTCGGGACTTCCAGGGCTAGGTCGTGCTTTGAGGGTTTAGGGTTTGGGGTTTAGGTTTTAGTGCTGATGAGGTTTTCAGGTGTAGGTCATGCTGTGATTTGACGCCGTCCTGAAGGGTTGATTGCCCCCGCATGGCCCCTTGAAACTGTAGAATGGCTCCTGTCATGAAATCCAAGGCCCAAGACCTTCAACACGAAATCCCTATATGCCAAGGGGAGCATTGGAGGGAAGATGCTCCGGTGGAGCTTGCTAACCTCGTGTCCGAGGGCTTCCGCAACGTACCAGAGGACAAGGGTTTAGGGCTTGGTGTCTTGGAATTTGGCTTTTGAAGCCGTTGGCAGCAAAAAAGCAGCTAGAGGCATGATCTCGTCACTAACTGCCCGGCATGTGAACACTAAATATACGCAGTCAATTTCTAACTGAGGGTGTCCGTTGTCCAGGTGTGAGGAAAGTTTGCACGGGCATCCGCAGACTCGACTGCGATGACATGTACCACATCACTAGTACTAATATACTAGTGCTCCCCCTGAACCCTAAATTTTAAACCCTAAACCTTGAACCCTAAACCTGAAACTCTAAACCCAGAAGCCTTACCTAAACCCCGAAAATGGGTAAAATAATAGCCCAAAATCTAGAACAATAGCCCAAAAGGCCAGTATTTTACATACTTCTAGGGTTCAGGTAAGGGGGATTCAGAATTAGGAGCTCCTTCAGGCCTCCCTGAAGCTCCCTCTTAAAGGTCTCATATATGAGCTATAGTCTAAACTCCTTAAAGGGGAGCTATATAAGGGATTCAGGGTTTAGGGTTTAGAGATTATAGGGTTTAGGCTCTAAACTCCTTAAAGGGGTTTATGTAGGGGATAATATAGGGGACTATTATGGGGGGTATTAAGGGGGATACTAGGGGTTTAGACAAGGGCTCATATAGAGTAAACTCGTTAAGGGGGGTTACATACGGTTTAGGGTTTAGGGTCTTAACTCCTGAGAGGGGGTTATATAGAGGATTGATTATATAGTGGACTATTATAGGGCTTAGTACGGGGGACATTAGGAGTTTAGACCATGGCTCATATAGTCTCCCAACATGGGGCCGATGCCCATACTTCGGCTTCCTGTTACTGTCGAGAACCTTAAAATAAGTTAGCAGGATATGGGTGTACAGGGTCTGTAGGCCTTTTTTTGTTGAGGGTTGAAATTACCATAATGTGGGTATCTAGTAAAGAATCTTCATATGTTTCCTGACAGCCGGAAGTTTATTTAAGTTCCTTACCAGATAAGATCCACCATGCTGATCCCAACAGCCCATTTCCCCATTCCAGCCAATCCCCACTGGCATAAAACACCCCCACCCCAAATGTTATCCTCATGCGAGGTCGTATGTATTTGGGGACATATCTAACATGAGGGGTGTGCCTGGGTTAAATTTCTCGTACAAAAGGAATACCACTCTGGCCCATTATTAATACCCTGATAAGGGTAGATTAAGGTACCCTTCGGGTCTAATAGCTCATCCTGGTAAGCATCAGCCAATCATGAAGCGCTGGCACCTCCACGTCATTAGAATTTCAACTTTCGCTATGCTCTTCGGCGCTAATGAATTCTAAACCCTATACACCCTTAGCCTTAGAATCTAAAACCCCTAAAGCCTTAACCCCAAAGCCTTAAGGGGTACCTAGAATTAGGGGCTCCTAAAGGCCCTCGCTGAACCAACTGGAAGTTGACCATTGACAGGCCTACCTTGGATACTGCCCCCACGCATTAACAGTTGGATAATATTCATAATATAAGAGCCCTCAATATGACCCCTATTATAATGCCCTCCCCCTGAAATTCAACCCGCCCCCCTTCTAATTTTAAATATTCCCAATATGTTGCACTATACCACAGAATGTAAGTATTTAGTATTAGGGGGGTGGTGGGCTTTCATATTTGGGAGGAGATGAAATGGGTGGGGGCAGGACCCAAGGTTTCCTGCAGGCTTAACTTGCCGTCCTCAATGTTTCCCAGGATGCTTCTAACTTCTACCACAGGTGCATACCCTAAACCCTATGCCTAAACCCTAAACTCTATACCTTTCGCAAGATGCCGGGTGGGCTGGGCATCATTCAAAACATTGGGGAAAAAACAAGAGACTAGGCAGGACTAGGCCCAACCACATGGGTTTAGGGTTTAGGGGGGGTTTACGGGGTTAGGGGTTTAGGGGTTAGGGGTTTAGGTGTCAGGGGTTTAGGGGTTATGGGTTTAGGGGTTTGGGGGTTCAGGGGGATTTCGGATATCCCAAAAAGAGTCAACTCTATCGCAGCTTGCGACAGGAACTTAACCCTTTCCTCTTGAGATATTAGACCGGAAAAATCCCAATTAGTACCCTAAAAAGGGTAGAGTAAGGTACTCTTAGGGTCTAATAGCCCATCCTCGTAATCTCAGGAGGCAGCAACCAGAGGAAGGCGTGCCACATATGAGCTAATGTAGACCCATGATTAATAAACACCCTCCTTTTCAGGACCTAAACATTAGGATCCTTATTATACTCCCTATTAAGGGGGGGGGGGGTTGTTAATCATGGGTCTGGGTTACTGTCAACATTTTCCCTAACCAGGAGACCCTTAACAGTGGACATTGGAGGTCCCTCTTGTAGTTTAGCATAGTCCCTTAGATAATCATTAAGAAGGGACCCACGTCCATTAAACTATGTAGGACATACACCCGGGAACTTAAACCCTAGACCGAAAGCCCTAAACCCCTAAACCCTAAACTAGTTCCTGATAATATAGGGGGCCCCCAATGTAGTCTCCAATACACGATGATCCTTATTATAGGGACCCCCAAAAAGGTACCCTCAACTTTGGGAAGCCCCCCATATGGCGAAGTTTAGCTGAGCGTTTTGCTATGCAGGAAGAAGTCGTGGTGCTCAGCAAGTGCTTTCCCTCCAAGCCAGCATCTCAGATAGTGTTTCATGAAGGGGTCATGTGGTCGTACGTGGGTTCTCAAATCCAGTCCCATAATGACTGTAGAGGAGTCAACGCCGGGAGTTTGTAGGGATCAGAGGCACTCCCTCAGGTAGTGTATGGGGACGAGGTTGAGAAGCTCCAGGCTGAGGACATAGACAATGCCGAGGGTTTAGGGGTTTGGGGGTTTACGGTCTACGGTTGGTTTCTAGATTGTCTTAGTACCACGGTTCCCCGGCAAAATGTTCCAGAAACATCCTCATGTTTGGAGGCAGTACATCAGGAGGCCATTATTTAGTGATGGTCACCTGCTGAACGTTGTGATGCCCTCTCGGGCTTAGACTCATGTTTTTCCCAAAGGTCATGGAACAGCTTCCTGAAGAAAAGCTACATGTTGACTTCCTTGCTTTTGGGAGAAATCTGGGGGGTGCCCTCTGGGCTGTGTGATTCAAGATTGCGGTTGCTGATACGAGAGTTCCCAGAAAGACTAATCTCCTTGATTTACTGAATTCCCCTAAAGTATACGAGGATCCCTAGTATGAGACTCTGTTGCTCAATCAAGGGATATTGGGCTTTCTGGGGTTTTTCAATGTTGTTCCTACATAACCTCTTTCGGAGACCCCCTGGTCTCGCTGTTTGCCGCATGCATCTTTAAATGGGGGTAGGCTTCAGGGAAGTCCCGGCTGGCTAAGCCTGATTTTGTCATTGGTGCCCTTAGCACCCTCCTCTATACTGCCCCCTAGGTTCACCCCTTAATTAAGGCTATTTAAGGGTAATCAGGCTTAATCAAGGTTAATTCAGGGGGAACCTTGAGGGGAGTAGTATAGTGGGGAGTAGGTAAACACATATATCTCCCAAAAAGAAGCAACATAGGAGCCCTGGCGCAGTAAACACAAAACCAACCCTAGGGCCTAAACTCTAAAACCCTCGAGGCTAACCTTAAGCCCCATTTGGTAAACTGGGGTTCGCTCAGACCTTCTTGAGGGCAGGGGGTTTAGGGTTTAGAGCTTAGGGTTCAGGGTTTAGAGTTTAGGCTTCGTGGGACCCTAAACCCTAAACCTTCAGCCGCACGTATCGACCCTTGGGGCTCTGTAGTAGGGCCACTACAGTTCTTATGGGGGTTACAGAGGTTATATAATTATATAGGGTCTGTACGGGGGGTCATGCGGGGTGAGCTCACCTGCTGCACAGGGTGAACCTGAGTGGCTTGCCTGCGACCTCTTCCTAACACCAAGCCTTGCGCAGCAATTCATCCTGTATGTCGCCAGTGTGAACCAGGGGACAGGTGCAGACGGGTGCCAGGCCACTGTTGCACCTTCCCCTGGGGATTCGGTTGACACCTCAAGCCCAGTTTGGGTGGAAGTAGCCTTCGCCCGACTTACACACATGTGCCGTGTTAGCAGGTTTCTCCACGACGTCCCAGCCGAGGACCGATGGCGAGCTGCTGACTCCAAGCCCTTGTACCCTCCAAACTCACAGGGCTCAACAGTGGGATGAAGGTAGCTGGGTGAAAGGATGTCTATTGTAGTTTCCATGATGTTTGGTCGTGTTTCCTATATCCCAGCTTTGTTACCTCCCATCTCGAGCCATCCGAAATGCTGAAGCCTAAGGCGCAAAATCCTTGAACAAACCCTTTGACTCCAAAGAGTGCAATGTAGGTGCCAGTTAAAGACTTCAGCAACAGATGTAGGTCCATTTATGTACTTGGAGCCCTTCCAACCCTAGCCCTGAACCCTAACAACTCCTCAAGCAAACCCTAGAACCTAAACCCCAAACCCTAAACCCCAAAAGGCGAACTGCTGGCTACGGCTACCTCAACGACCGGCGGGTCCTAAAGGTCTGCGGTGAGCCTGTGGTGAACCTACGGCAGATGTCAGCCCGGCCTGGTAATTATGGGCCTGCTTTGAAGCTTATAAGGGCTTGTATAGGGACATGTAGGGGTTACATAGGGATACAATGGGATATGCTTATTCATATATATATATATTCATGTGTATATATATATATACATATACAGGGTTTATGGTTTAGGGATTAGGGATTAGGGTTTCCTACAATAAAGGGTAACTGTTTCGTGGGTCCCCGTGAAAAGGATTATCGTTTAGTGGGGTCAATATTGGGGACCCCCTATTCTCAGCAACTACCATATAGGGACATCTAGGGTTCATGGCTTCTTCAGTGTTTAGCAGCGCCGGAACACAAGGCGAAGGCGCTGAAGCCAAACAAACAAAACAAGACAAGTCAACACATCCATGTAGGTACTATGTAATCCGAGCACTCGATTAATTTGGAGGGTCCCCCCCAGAATAAGGAATGAAGGGCGCCAGATTAAAGGAAAATCCTTCTTCGGTCATTGGGCCTCTTGGACCTTTATTAAACACTGACAAGGAATGATGTACTGAAGCTCTTTAAAAAATCCGAAAGAAAATCATTGCTGGGTCATTGGGGCACTTGGAATGATATTAATTAAAAGATGAATAGGATTGTGTTGAGTCTCCATTATCAGGATGAGTTCCTTATTGCTTTTAATGTAGTCCCTTTTCCCCATACCAAAAGGCACCAAATTGTAGCTAGTCTTTGGAGCATACATCTGCCAAAGTTTGGTCCATTTTCTTAATCTAGTGCTCGGATTACATTGGAAGCCAGTGCAGTTGTGCTTAGGCAGAGGCCACCCGTCGGAGGTCGAAACAATGGAAAGAAACAGCGAATCCATTTTGCATCTTAACAGGTTATAGCCGCAGTTTTTTTTGGCAGGTGTACTCGATGACCACTGGCTGTTCAACTTCATTTTCATTTGAGGCAATGTGGCCTGCATCTTGCGCGCTACATTCTCAAACTCAGAGTCCTCAACCACTTCGACACAGAGTTGTACATGGCGTGCAGCTTTCACCTGACCAGGCTTTGGTTCAGCTGCGCTGTGAGACGGATGAGACGGAAGCAGCAGAAGCTGCCGCGGCCAAGGCACGACATGACTGATGCTACCAGTCCCAGAACCTGATTGGCGCTCTCACTTAAGTGCGCGCACATCCCTCTCCCAAGCCTTGAGAGGCAATGGCTGGAGACGGTGCCACGAAGAGCGTTCGTTTTTTTGGCCTTTAGGGCGGAACTTCTTTTTTTTTTTGCTGTTTGGTCTTTTTTGTTGTTGGGTCCCTTAAAGACGACCCAGGCGGACCGGTAAGTGAGTGAACTCCCGTCCCCCGCCCAAACAGCAAAACAAAACACGCCCCCGCCCAAACAGCGAAAACATAAACACCTGAAAAGCCCAAACAACAAAAAAGACCAACAAAAAAAACACTCTTACCGATTTAGGGCTATATGAAGTTTAGGGCGTAAACCCTAAACTAAAAACCCTTAAAAGCTAACCCCCTGAAACCCTAGGGTTGAGTTTGGGACGTAGGGTTATATATGGTGTTTTGCTTGCGGCTCAGGACTTGAAGATTCGCCCATCTAAAAGGGATTCTTGAGGGATGTGTATGGTTTAGGGTTTGGGGTTTGGGGTTTAGGGTTCAGGGTTTAGGGTTCAGGGTTTAGGCTTCAGGGTTTAGGGTTTGGGGACATCGTACCCCAAGAATGGAGAGTCACATGAACAAGAACAATAAAACTCGAACGGAAGCTGGGGTTATCTGCGGGTTTATAAGGGCTTCGGTTAACCTTGAAGAAGGATGTATATTGTGATTTTGGGCTGGTGTATCTGGAATCTCTATACAGGGACTTTCATGAGAACCCCTAAGCAGGGAAGCGAAAGAATTAAGTAGGAATGTAATTAATGGGAATACGGGTTTAGGGTTTAGGGACATAACTGCTATATTCTTGAGCTTGACAGTTTAAGATTCCCAGTAAGCTCCTTTTACCCTAGGGCTATTTGGCAGGCATTATTGTTGTGCGTCCAATTTGGGACCTCTGCCAGCTAACATGGCTGGTGTCCATCTGACCATATATAAAAGCCATGGGTCCTATAGGGAGATATCTGCAGTGTTAAGGGCTCTGGTATTCGGTTCTAGGGTGTGAATAGATAGCAAAGTTGAGAACCACCTGGAAAAGAACATGAACCATGAAATGGACCTTGTGTTTTGTTATAGAGAAGAGTGGCCCTGAATATGAGCATCGGCGTAGATTAAGAGGAAGTTGTGTAGGAGGGTTTCATTGTAGGCTTAGGGTCCGGGGTTATCTGCAGTAGCCGATGTGTTTATAAAACAGCGGGCTTTGTGCCTAAAGTGTTGGCATATTCATCGTCTTAGGGTGGGGGTTGATCTCTCCAGGCATAATTTATGGTTGTACTTTCAGGGTTTAGAGTTTAGGTTGTCTTAGGATGGTACTTGTGTAGTCCAGTGGGGTTTCGGGCTTGGCGTTTATGGAGGGTTTCTTGTTCAATTCAAGGATATGGTGTAGGGTTACAAGGGTCGGGGTAAAGGACAACCAGTTGAGGGGCTGAGGGGTGGCTTTTTGTTGTCATGGGTTTTTGGCTTGCAGACTTGAAACCTCAACTACTGGCTATTCGTACACAAGAAGCCTCAAGCCAAGCGGCGTCGAGCAACCTCATCTCCATCTCGGCGCGCTTGGGCCCACGCGTTGCTGGCAAAACATGGGCTGGAGTCGAGACCAACAAGAGGGAGCTCAACGTAGAGGAGCCGCTCATTGAACCCGGTGGTGTCGCAGTGTCTCAACGTGAGTACAGATTACAGAAAGCCCAAGGGACATTCTGCCAGACATAATAAGCCTTAACGATGAAGAGACTGAGGAATTTCAGACTCGTTTTTTCAACATCCAACGACTGCACGGTGCAGTCAACCCTAACTAGGCCTTACTTGTGGTCTCAACCCTAAACCCTAAGCCCCAAACCATACACCCGACCTTTATACCCTAAACCCTAAGCCCTAAACCTCCAGCCACAAACCTCCGAGCTCTATACCCCTAAACCAGCACACGACCTCTATACCTTTCCTCCACTTGGTTTCCTTGTGAAGAGCCCACGAAGCCCAGTGGTTCCGAAGGGGTTTAGGGTGCAGGGTACCCTTTCACGGGTTCTAAGTTCCTTATACAATCAATAGAAAGAAGGGTGTTTTTTGGATTCGGGTCTTAGGGTTTAAGAGTTGAAGGCTTCCGTTTGTTTTTACGCTTCTGCTTTAGGCTTTCAGGGCCAAGGCTTTGACCCCAAACCCTAAACTCTAAACCCTCTTTGCGTTTTGGTTTGTGGCAAGCCCTGTTAGGGTTGGAGACTGCCAGGTACGTGCTCATTCAGCCAGGGCCTGAGCTTGATCCAGAAGCTTTGAAGGGATTATTAGGGTTTAGGGCTTAGGGGTTAAGGGTTTTTGAGTTACCTTCTGCAATTTTGGTTTGTATTCTACTAAACACTACCATTAAGGGATACGAGGATCATAAAGGTCGGCTTGTTGATTCAGCATCTGTGCTTGACTCCCATCGCTACTCTGCTTCAACAAGGTTACAAATGCACCGGTCAGGCCTTGCATCAACTATGTTTGACTTATTGAGGGAATGGTCTACAGCGGATCCGCTCCCAATGACATCTGTTGTAGCCACCTGACAGTCCGTTGCGGTCCCCAGCAGAGTACACAGGGCGACATAGTCCCTGGCATAGGCTTGCTCCATGTGAGCTATAGTCTAAACTCCTAGGATCCCCCTTATCTATGTACTTCCCGAGTTTAGACTATAGCTCATGTAACCCTTTGCCCTCCCCAATGCCAACATGCAAACTCCAAAAAGGCCTTATTGTCAAGGCTAGAGTTTAGGGTTTAGGGTTTCGTGGTCTGTCCTGTGGGGGGGCCTAACCTATACCGAGAGTAGCCCAGGCCATTACTTTACCTACTGCTGGGGTTCAGATATGGCTTACCCGGAGTAACCTAGACCGTTTAAAAAGATAAAGATAACAGCACATGTGATACAAAGCTCTCTTTTATGAGTACATTGTTACAATTATTTGTGGCAGAGCTCAAAAAGATGGAGATACCAACAGATTATGTAGAGAGCCTTTTTTATATGGGAACTCTGTTTACTCACCCTAAGCCCTACACCTCTCTTTAACATACAATGTCAATGTTAATGGGTCGGTGGACAAGGTCATAAGTTTGGTGGGCCAGTTCTCCTCGACCTGCCCACCTAATGACCAAATTTTTGACGTTGCCCACCAAATGATTGACCTTTCCCACCAAATATGTGATCTAACATGAGCAAGCTCATAAACTTGGTGGGCAAGGTCAGAATGTAGTGGATAAGGTCATAAACTTGTCCCTAAACCTTGAACCCTAAACCCTAAACCCTAAAACCCTAAAACCCTAAACCCTAAACATGTTCATGGGTGGAACCTGAAAGGCTGGAAGCCTAGGGATCAAGGCCGAAGGTGGGCTTTTAGGGTTTAGGGTTTAGGGTTTAGAGCAGCAAGAAGATGCCAACAAAACAGGGTTAGGGCTCAGGGATGTTCAGGGTTTAGAATTCAAGGTTACATAAGTTTCACAATGGTGTGGGACCCAATGGGCGCGTGGGGATTCTTTGATAAAGCTGCTTGACAGGCGAATGCTTGGACTTGAGATGCAGAACCCTTAACCCAACACCTGTAAAAACTCTAGCCCTAAACCTCAACATAGCCCAAAAGCCTTTAATAGTTTGGTCTTTGGGCCCAAAAGCCTCAAAGTATGAGTCCTTAGAGCCTCGGTAGGTAAAACCTGGCAGGGAACTTCACCTGCAGCGTGCGTTCCTGGAGTTTTCTCTGCGCGGGCCCCTGGTTTAGGGAAATGCTGTAGCCTTGGAACCCGCAGAAGCCCGATATCCTTCGTTAGGGAATATATCTTAACTCCTGCGATTAGAGAATAGACCCTAAACCATAAAAGGTCGCCAATATGATTTAAGGTCTGTTCCCCTAGGATATTGAGCTTTCTGGGGATGCGCGGGTGGAAAGGAAGTCTTGGTAGGTACATGTTTATTTTTACGAAGCACAAATGTTATTTCTAACAGTCAAGAAAGGGGACTCCCTAAACGCTGAACCCTAAAACCCTAAACCCTAAACCCCTAACCCTAAACCCCTAAACCCTAAACCAGGATAACACTTGGTTGTAGCTTGCGTTTGTCCCTTCCTAGTTGGGAGTTGGGCCTAAGCATTCTTGAAGGGCATAGCCAGACCCGCCTACGTAGTTCCTCTTTGGGAAGTATACTGTCATCCGAACCAAGAAACCATAACCAACCCACCCAAAACCTTAAACCCTAAACCCAAACCCTAAACCCTAAAGCCAAACCCAAACAGAGTAGCCATGGGTTGGCTTTCAGTCTTGACAGTTTGGGGTTATACATTCGGGTTGGGGAGCGAGATGAGGCTGTGGTCAGTTAGGCCCTCCTTCCACCTGCTATAAGGGTTGACGGTTGAAGGATTTAGGATTTAGGGCTTCAGGTCTTGGATTTCGGGCTTAGGATTGGGAATTGTGTTTAAGGGTACCTGGAGGGTCGAGGTACCCAAAGGGTCCATGTACCTATATGTATACGCGCTGGGCCCTAAAGTACCCACAAAAAAGGAGTCATTTAGGCTCCAAGTGTATGTACATGGACCCTGCGGGGGTAGGTAGCAGCTTTTACCCGCGATGTTCTGTTCGGTGACCTCTCCTCAGATACCTGAGGAGGATGTGGTTCGTGCCTGTCGACTTGCAGCTGTCGGCAGCTAGCTTCGGGTATCGTAGTTCAAGTTCGGATCATAGAAAGAATGTAGTTGATTCGAGCAAATTTGAGAATCGTCCTGCTTATAACTCCGCCTACTTGGCTGTGAACCTACAAACCCAGAGGGTCCAAGTACCCAATATTCAGCTACTCGGGCTTAGGATAATAGTAACTATAGCATAGGTTATGGGTAACTATATGGTTATTGGGTACTTGGACCCTTAGGGAAACAGCTTTTCAGCATATGAGAGCTTCTACATGTAGAGTGGGATGCTGCTTCGGGGGGATCTTCCAATCCTTTCAGCCCCCTACATTTCCCCAGTATTAGTCCTGTATACTATGCTAGCGGTTTCGGGCTTAGGGTTTAGGGTTAAGAGGCTATAAGCCCTAAACCCTAAACCTCAAAAGCCTAGTGCCAAGAGATTACTAGGTCACCAGCATCCTCATTCTACGTTTCTTCAAGACCTGTCTGACAATTACTCATAGCAACATCCCTAGCACCATCCCATTTATCCAACTATTAGGTGATTGGTTTTGGGGTTTAGGGTTTAGGGATTTAGGGTTTAGGGCTTAGGGTTGATCCCTACAATGAGGACTATCTCATTTCGAAGCTGAAAGAGGCTTCCCCGAGGAATGTCCTACACTCCAGAACTTAAACTCACCAGGACTGAGGGTAGTTGACAGTCTAGGAACTCGGCTTAAGGTGAAGGACTTGAGATCTAAAGTGTGATACCATAAAGAAGTTGTCGCAAGGCACGCCCTGGGAGCCAAACCCCAAAACCCTAACCTCTAAAATCCTAACTCTCTCAATCCAGAAGCCCTAAATCCTAAACTCTAACCCCCTAAGCCTGAACCCCCTAAACCCTAACCCCTGAACACTAGCCCCAAAATCCCACCCCCCAAACCTTAACCCGATAAACCCCAAGCCCTACGCCGCTAAACCCCTGAACGATGTGAACCCTCCACAAACCCTCTACACCCTGAGCCGCATAAACCTTAGACCCTTTAAACTCTCAACCCTTAGAACCCTAAACCCCAAACCTTCAACCCTAAACCCTACCTTAAGGGTCCAAGGACCCAAATAGCATATAGGGTTTGTAGAGCGCAACTACTACAATATGAATGGAATTTTAGCCCTAGAGCCCTATGATTTGGGTCCTTGGACCCTGAGGGCTATAACCCTAAGCCCTAAACCCTAAACCCTAAACCCTAAATCCTAAACCCTAAACCCTAAACCCTAAAACCCTAAACCCTAAACCCTAAAACCCTAAACCCTAAACCCCAAGGCAAGCCCTTGGAGCC